>PVIC010015200.1:0-35560 GCA_004025085.1 Thryonomys swinderianus
AGCTCAGGGCCAGCCTGAACTACAAAGCAAGACCCTGTCTCCAAAAAAAAAAAAAAAGAGTTGGAGTCTGGTATTTGCCTATCTGTGATCTATTTATTTTTCTCTTTGATATGAGCACCTGTAGATGTAAATGAGCTCTAGAAAGTATGACAGTTTTTGTAGAATGGGAAATTTCCAAAGGAAATTTGGTGTGGGAATGTAATGAGGGGAAGAAATAAATATGATTCTGAAAAAAAATAAAAGAGCATGTATATAGGGGGTGGGGAGGGGTGGGTGGGTAGGGATGTGGGTAAAAATGAGAATTAACTTGTGTCATATACGGGTACAAATTCCCCAATGTTATGTGTGACTGTGAGATGTATATAAAATGTACCAATAAAGAATTCAATTAAAAGAAAGAAAAGAGTTGTAATCTGGTTGGAAGAGGCAAGTCACTGTGGGCGTGGTCCTTAAGGCTTATCTTCATCCGTGGCCCTTCCCTTCACTCTCTGCTGGGTGCCACGTCCTCCTCAGAGCTCTCTTCTGCTGTGTCCCTCTGCCTTGCTGTCCTGCCTTGGAGCCAGCTGACCATTCAAGGACTGAGACCACTGAAACAGGAGCCAAAGTAAGACTCTCCTCATTCAAGTCCTCCCAGGAGTCAGATATTGTGTCTCAGAGAGGAGAAATGACTAAGACCCCTGCGTCTGCCTCCTGCCTCCTGGCTGGCTGGTTGGCCTCAGGCCAGGTCCTTTTAGCTCTTAGAATAGCACCTCTTGAAAATGGGACCAGCCAAGTCCAGCTCAAGCCCCTTTCTTTATTCTGCCATCCCATATCTAGCCTGCACTCCCAGCAGCACTTGGGGTCAGGTGTAGCCAAGCGTGGTCAGGTGTGGTTGGGCGGGCTGAGTCCTATAATAGACCTGGTAGGGTAGGAGTGGAAATGATGTGCCAGTCCCACCTCCACACTGCCACACTCCCTCTCACATATTCATCTGTCACCAGAGACCCGTGGGGTCCTGAGAGATGACAGAACTATGTGACAGAAAGAACCTGGACCCCTGAGTGACAGCTAGATGGTCTTGCCCATGCAAGACTGCAGGCAACTGTTTCCTGAAAGGTTGAGGTTCTTTGCAAAAGCTGTTAACGTACCCTAATATAAATACTAGTCACATAGCATTCTCGTGAGGATTAGAAATATTATGGTCAGCAGTTAATAGCAGGCTTTTAATATCATTACACTTTTCCTAAGTGCCCACCACTTAACAGAGCTTGGCATAAGAAGGAAACCGAAGGGCCCTCAGGATGGTCATCGCTGATGAGCTCTCCCATCCAGAGTTCTTGGTTCTAGCTCCACCCCAAGTTCACTCTGAAGGTTCAAGCCCCCTGACCTCAGTTTCCTTGCTTTGAAAATGAAGAGATTAAGCAAGATCAAAAACCTGTACCTTAGGGGCAGAGGCGACATAGCGCAGGTAGGGGAAGAGGATAAATGAGAATTAAGTTGTGTTATATATGGTACCAATTCTCAATGTGGAGTGCAATTGTGATGGGTATATATCATGTACCAGTAAAATGTACCAATAAAAAAAAACCCCTGCACCTGTGCACATCTCAGGTCACTTCCTTCACATCTTGCAGCCTTGGACTTAGGCGTGAGTCTCTTCCCACCCTCGCACCTCCACCCCCCGGTAGCTCCAGCCTCTGGGGCTGCAGCATCCCCCATGGGCCCAAATGACCTCAAGACCCTCAGATTTTACCCACAGAGAACCTCTTCTTGAGTTTACTATGCAGAAGAATCACCTAGCCAGTTTTTAAAACCCAGTCTGCTGGGCCCCACTGCAGTGCTGGGTCAGCAGGTGTGGAGTGAGGTAGGGGAATCTGTGTTTCTAACAAATTCCCTGCTGATGTTGAAGCAGCAGGTCTAGGTTAGGGCTGGTGGGATTCAAAGGCCCAAGAAGGGTTAAGTAACCAAAGATGCAAACCCAGACTGGATCACAGAGAGGAGACAAAGAGGTGACAGAGAAAGATAGCAGATATAGTTCTGACTGCACAGGGAGGGTGACAAGAGAGGGAACAGCATTTCAGGCAGAAGAAACAGCATCTGCGAAGGCCTCTAGACACATCCTCATGGATGTGGTCCATGAGGAGGGAAGGTAACCAGGGTGGAAAGATAGCCACCCACAGGGTGACCAGCTGGACAAATCTCCCGCCTCACTTGCATAAGACTAAATTCTAAGATACGGGTGAGCAGACAGTCTGCCACTTCCAACATGACACATTAAGAACATCTGATCCTTTAATCCCAGCACTCGGGAGGCAGAGACAGGAGGATTGCTGAGTTCAAGGCTTGCCTGGGCTACATAGTGAGCTCAGGGCCAGCTGAACTACAAAGCAAGACCCTGTCTCAAAAAAAAGAACATCTGGTCCTTCTGTCTTTTCCCACCAGCATGCACAAGTCAATGCCTGTGCCCTAGGAGACAGGAGAGATAGGAATCACTCTTCCTGCCATACCGGAAGTCCTCTTCAAAGGAGACTTTGCAGGTCCCTGGAACACTGGGAGAGACAGAGCTGCCATCCACCTGGCATCCTCCTACCCCCTGAGGTTGCTCTTCTGGGGTCACTTTGTTCCAGCAGCTGAGCTGAGCATCAAGAGCCCCAGTCCCCACCCAGACTCAAGGCTGAAGTTCTGGATTACAGTTTCTCCTCTGTCTGGCTGACCTGCAAAGCAGGCTCCACTGTCCCTAAGACCAGAGTTCCTCACGCTGCAACCTCCTGGAGACTTGTTAAAACACAGATCTGGGTCCCAACTCAGGAATTTCTGACTCAGTGCCTCTGGGAGGACACAGAAATTTATCATTCGAGCAAGTACTCAAGAGGATGCTGGTGCTACTAATCTCAGATGCTTTAAGAACTACCGTCTTGGGTCATCTGCCCATGACGCTTCTCCAGCTCAGAGCACAGGCACCATATGTTTACAACCTGCCTTTGGAGAAGTCCTCAGAAAAACTCCCTCAGATCTGAGATGTCAAAGGCTTATGTGATGATGTGTTTCCCCCTCAATACTCTACCGGAAAAGGTTACCACTTGGATAGAAGGAAGACCTAAATTCCAGTCCTAAGGTGACATGCACAGATTCTTGATCCTCAGTTTTCTCAACTGTGAAATGGACATGCAGAACACCTCTACTGTCTTCCTCCCAGGAGCAAAATCAAGTCAAGAGGCCTGGGTCCCTCTGTCCTTCTCAGAGTCCCAACATCCATCCTAGGCCACAGGGAGGACTGTGTGCCAAGCAGGAAGAGCAACAAGCCGGAAGGAGCCTGGGTCCCCGACTCATGGATGGTCACTCAGCCCTGGATCCCTCCAGTGGACTCTCTACTGGAGAGGGAAGTAAATATCTGCCTCTGGGGTCTGTCTTCTGCGGCTGAATTTCACTCCTCTCCAGACAGGGTTACTAGTCTGGCCCTCTCCAAGCCTTCCTAGAGCTGCTTGCCCTCACCTCCCCTCCAGAAATGTGGTGATGGTGAGAGTTGTCTCTCTGACTGGTATTGGTCATGGCAGGAGACACAGGAGGCTGATACACTGAGAGCCGCTCATAGCTGGGAAGCTGTCAGTGCTCTGGGAAGGGCTCTGTTTACAGGGGCTGGGACCTTGCAAGTGAGAGCATGTGTGTCCATGAGCAAAGCTGAGGGCAAGGCCTCTCTGCCCTGTCATCCCTTGCAGGCTTTCTCAGCCCTGGAGCTACGGATGTTTAAGGCTGTGGATCTCACCCCATACAGTGGGGGAGTACTGTGCACTGTACAATGTTGTGCAGTGTCTCTGACCTCTGCTTCCCAGATGGCAGCACCATTTCCCTGGATCAGTGATCAGAAATATCTCTGAGCATCACCATGGGTCCCCTGGGATGGGGGAAAATCACCCCTGTCTGAGAATCACTGCTTGAAAGTAGCAGTTCACCCCTTCATCACACAGAAGAACCACAGATGGGCTAAGAGTGCCCACGATGCCAGGGTTCTGGCCCTGGGATACCAACTCGATGGCTCCAGGAGCCAGCCTGCGTGGGGGTTTTAAAATTTCCCGGGGGGGCCGGAGGGTTAGCTCAGTGGTTCCAGCGCCGGCCTCACAAGCGCAAGGTCCTGAGTTCAATCCCCGGTAACCACATATAATGCTGGGCATGGAGACATGCCCACCAACAATCAACACCGCATACCACAATGCCGGATGTGGTGGCTCACGCCTGTCATCCCAGCACTCGGGAGGCAGAGACAGGAGGATTGCTGAGTTCGAAGCTTGCCTGGGCTACATAGTGAGCTCAGTGCCAGCCTGGACTAAAAGCGAGACCCTGTCTCAAAAAAAAAAAAAAAAAATTTCCCGGGGAAGCTCAGAAAAACACCCAAGGCAAAAGCGTAATTCTGCTTCTCCTGCTACACCAAATGGGGTGTGTTGCACCATGGAAGGGGTGATTTCTTCACACCTGAAGGTCAGTAGGACAGGCTGCCACCTGCCCCAGAATGGTGGCCAATAACCAGCCCCCCGGGAGCCAGAGTTAATCCGGCAGGATGAGGGATCTTCCAGCAACCAACCAATTTAGCCTCCCTCTGCCCATTTCCCCAGCAGATAAAAAGGGCTGGAGCCAGGTGACATTTCAGCTCAGGTTCCCCCAAGCCCACCTGTGAGAGTAGCATTCTCAGAAGTCATTACAAATGGGTCCCATGTGGCCCATTCGTCACCTACCTGAAGCATCCCGTTTGGTCTCTACAGCGTTTGAGAGCAAGTGACATACCTAGGCAAAGATAATATGGAAGACATTGTCCCCAGCTGTTGCTGGCCAGGATCGTGAGCTCAGCCACCTCCTCCCTGGCTCATGGCCCAAGAGCCACAGAGGTCCTGGAACCCAAAGACTCCTAGAGGTCTAGGTCTAACCTACAGGCCCACAGAGGAAGAGCTGGATTCACTTGGGCACACCCCAGAAGGATGCCCTGCCCTCGTTGCCATGAAAACACATCATCTCCACACCAGGTGACCCATGCCAGGCCTTTGCAGATACAGGAGCAAGGACCAGGGCTGTAAGAGCCCGCTGAAGAGTGCTCACTCCAAGGATCCTGGGTCCAGCCCTGGAGGAGCAGCCAGGTGGTCATGATGCAAATTCAAAACCCTTCCTAAAAAGGAACTTCCCTAGCCTTCGCCAGGGAATTAACAACCCGTGCTTAGGCCTTTTTGCCCCCTGTATCTTATTTACACAGCGTCTTATTTCTCAGAAACGCCCTTGTCATTAGAAAGACCACATTGTCTTTCTTGGCCTCCAGAAGGTAAGCAGCTTGTACCAGGTCGCCCAGCATAGTACTGCAGAATGAAGCCCCGAAGCCGGTCCTGCTCCCAGGACGACGCCATCGCGATTGAGCTGGCAGGCTTGGCGCGCTACCGCCTGCCGGAACTCAGGGAGCTGTTTACGGAGCCGCCATCCTCTCTCCACAAAAGGCGCCTGCTTCCCGCTCAGCCTCTAATAATAGCTCTTCCGCGGAATTCCTCCCGTCTTGGTGGGAGCAGGATATTTAGACATATCAAAGATCCTCTCCGCGCCTTTCACTGAGCCAACAGTGATATGAAAGCAGCACGGCGAAAAGACAGGTCTCCATGACAAGCTTCAGACAGCAACCAATTCACCGACATCCCTCAAGACGCCAAGTGACTCCACACCGCTCTGATGGGGAGTCGGCGCTTACATAACAGCAGCACCTTCCAGGCCGCCCAGCTGTTGTGGGCTGGAGGGGCGGCGCGTTCACATACCTCGGCTCAGTGAGCCCTCAAAGCACCCGGGAGGCGGGCGGGCCAGGGTCCTTCGCTCCGTTTTACACAGGAGAGGCCTGAGGTGCACAGAGGTTCAGTGACTTGCCTAAGGTCACACGGCAAGGTAGTGGCGCATCAGAGTCCCAGGGCAGATGGGAGCCTCTAAGCAACTCGAGCTGCCTAACCGGACTCCCCATACCGGAGCCATGAGGAACTAACTCATTTGCTCACCGTTTTGGAGGCAGGGCTTGTTCCTCACAAGGCTTCTCCTCCCGCCTTGAGGCCTTTCCGTCGAGTCCCCACAGCCCTCTCCTGAGTATTCCTGGAGAGACTGGACTTCTGGAGGCTCCCTTCCTCTTAAAAGGACACCACCAGTCCTGTGGAACTAGGGGCCCCTCTCGAGGACCTCATTGAACACCAGTACTGTGAGGCCTGGTCAGAAGAGACCAGTCTCTGGGGATGTGACCCGGAAGGACTTACCTCCTTCCTCTGCATCATCTATCTGCTTCCGGGTCACGGAGCCGAGAGACACTCTCTTCTTCCCAGCCCCTTCCACTATGCCTTTTTACCTTGGAGCCGGGAACTGTGCTCTAAAGCCATGAACCAAAATAATTTTCTCTGCTTTTAAATTGCAGGTGTTGTGTATTGTGTCTCAGTGACAAGAAAGCAACTGAGACAGAATGGTACACAATTCAGCCCACAATACCCCTTAAGGGCAGCCATTAGGTCTGGCCCTTTCCAGGGAGGTGGGATCTAGCCAGGCCCGGACACTGACACGGCTGTGCAAAGGTCCGATGTTGGAGTCCCTTTGCACAAGACAGTCCTTCACACTTCTGCCACCAGCATCTGCCGGAGATCCCTGGGGACAGAGCAGACACGGAAATGTAGGTGACAATATTCCCCCTTCTTGTCCACCACAAAGCCCAATTCTTCCCACAGAGCCGACAGAGGAGCCCATCCTCCCATCCCATTATGTGAAAATAAGTCATCTTTCCCCTGTAGCTTGGCTTTCCAAGGCTCATCGTCCCTGGGCCACCAATGCCCAGCAGGCATCACCTTGGGCACCATCTCATATGCATAGCCAACCTTAGGGACCCTTCCCAAACCTGCACATGGTAGACAGAACCACCCTGGAGAGGTGCCGCCATGATGCCCCTTGTCCCCACTGCTGGCACAAACTGCAGGTCCCCTTGGGCTCTTAGTCTGTCCTCATTCAGTGATTGCCTGGTGCCAAGGGTCACCTCAGATGCCACCACTTCCAGGAAGTACTCCCAATTCCCTCCTCCAGAGACCAGCACTCCCTTCCAGGTACAGCCCATTCCATACTCCAGGGTATATTTTCCAATCTCTCCCTGCCAATGGGTCCTGTGTCGCTACATCTTGGTGTGTTTGTGTCACAGAACCTGACCCAGGTGGGGTCCTCATCCATGACCCTGGAGGCTCCCCTGTTGGCAAGGTGTTGGCTCTGAGGAGCAGCCAGCAGACCTGGGTGGTGCCCACCCCTGGGAACTTCCCATGTGGCCCCCAGACTCCCCTCTCAGCCTCCCAAACACACTTACCATCCACGCTGCTAAATTTTAATAAACACTCCAAGAGATAATAGTTAATTTCACAGAGCCATGAGTGGAGGCTGTTAAAATGTTAATATTATTTAAATTGTTTTACATTTTCGACAGTTTGAGCCGCAAATATAAATGTTTTCTGTGCTTTCTGTGGAGCCGAGCTCACAAAAATGATTGATGAGGCGCCGAATATGGAATTTCCCATTTTAAATTAAGAAACGCAACATGGAAGCAATGAGAAAAATACTGCCTGGCCATACGTGGCTGAACTCCCCTGCACACCCCCACTTAGTCCCTTCGGCCCCCCCAGGGCCGTGTGGCTCTGGGCTCCCCAACCCCTCTGGAGAGGTGGATGATCATTTCTCCCAGGCAGGGGGACCCCAAGTCCCACAGGGGTGGCACTGGACACTGGATACTTTCTCTGCACGATGACACCCACTCACAGCGCAGGGACAAGGTCAGCGCTATTTCCAGCCTATGTCCCAGTTCCACACCCAGGAATCTGGAAGCTGGGCTCTGACCACGTTCCCTGAGGCGTCACGCTGCAGCAGGCCCCTGGCATGGGGTGGCTGCTTCCTCTCCCTCCCACTCCCAATCTCCTCACCTGTACCCCAACACTTCTTACTTGAGTCACCAAACAGTCAGACCCCAAGGTCAGTGCTGGCTTTGGCTGTGGAGGAGGGCCCTCCACACTGAAGGCCAGAGTGCAGGCCAGGTGACAGGGCCCTTGTGCATCTGTGACCATCATGCAAGGTGCAGGCTCTAAGAAGCAGCCAGCAGACCTGGAAGGGTTTGTCTCCCTCCTCTGCCCCTCTCTCTGCTTCCAGGTCACCAAACTATGAGCAGTTGTCTCCCTCCAAGGCCCTTCCACTATGCCTTTCTGCCTTGGAACCCGGAGCTATGCACTAAAACTGTGACCCCCCTTGACTGAGTGCCCAGCCCACTAGCCCCTACTGTTGGTCTCACAGAAGCTTCCAGCCTAGGCCTGGGTCTTCAGAGGGAGCCCCACTGTCCTCCTCTAGGTAGGCCCAACCCCAGGCAAACTCACTGCCTGCGCCCACCCTGCTCCCAGGGCCTCTCTCCACTTGTCCCCTGTACAGCAATTGCTTTTGAGCCCTGCTGCTGGTGAGGACCCAAGGCTGGGCAGAGCTACACTGGAGGACACATGGCCCTGTCTGCACCAGGATCCGGCTTAATTAGGTGTCCAGACTGCAAATACCATGTGCATCCTCTGTGCTGTACTGTGCCTATGCCCAAGCCATGACCCACATTACCTTTGGGGACCCTGCCATGGCCCAATAGGGCATCACACATTCATTCATCTCAGCAGCTATTTGTTCCCAGAGGCCTGGTTATCCTGGGGCAGAACTGGGTGGGGACACAACACTGCACTCCTGGGGTCCCCAGGCCCAACAGGGGAGGAGGAAGAAGCGCTGGCGGTGCTGTGACAGGTGAAGAACACAAATCTCCTCATCTGGCCAAGGGCATCAGGAGAATTCACCTACACCAGGTCTGAGCAAGGACAGGAGTCGGCCAGGCAGTGAGGAAGGATAGGGACCTCTGTGTGCAGCCAGGGTGACGAGAAAGGGGCGAGGGCCCTTAGGAGCAAGGCTAAATTGGGGGGGCCCACGGGGAGAAGCTCTGTCAAGGGAAGGGGTGAAGCTGGGTTCCTCTTGCTGCCCTGCGCAGGGCAAACTGGCAAAAGAGAGAAATACAAGAGTGGCAGGTCCTTGGGAGCGGGGCTGTGATCCTAGATATGGGGCTAGATTGAGGGCCAAGGGCAGGGACAGCTGACTGCATACATGAGGGAGGGTAGACACAATGTGCAGCCGGCCTGGCAGCTGTCACTGTGCACAGGGAGCCAGGGCCCTGCCCCCTTCCTCAGCCTGTGCTGGAGTCTTCAGGTATGCCCTGGCCACTGCACCCTTCACTGGCCCTGGGTACTAATTCCCTGGGACGCCACGGCCCACCTCCTTGTGAGTACCTGGCCAGCCCCACCCTGGTTGGGCCTGGAGCAGAGAAGGACTGAGGGGTTCTGGGATACCTGCTACACCAGCACCTTCAGAGTGAGGTGGACAGGTGAGCAGACCTCTGTGCAGGTCAGCTCCCACTTCATCAGCAGTCATGACCGCCGGACCCGGAGTGTCTCTGGCTTCAATGCGATGAAACCTGCAAAGTGGCCTGGAGTGAACATTGGATAAATAGTGCCCTGGTTATTATCACTGCAACAACAGCAAGAAATTGTCCTCTCCCTCCCCACTTCCGCTAGCTGGAGAATGAGGCTCAGCCGGGCTCTCGGCAGCCCGGCCACACATTATTTGTGGGATGGAAGTTAACCAGTGATGGCCCTGTCCCTTCCCGTGGCACAAGTCTGGCTCCACCCCTGTCTCCCTGTGTCAGGGCCTGGGATGCTCTTGGGTGCTGGGCTAAGGAAGGAGGGGAGACGGAACAAGCCGAGGCCTGCTGTCTCTGTCTATGACAAGGACCCACAGGCTCCTTCAGGGCTGCAGAGGCAGCCAGACAACACACTTTCCAGACAGAGGTAGCAGGAACCATGCAACCTCAGGGCCTGCCCTTCCCAGAGAGCCGACCTGGGCCA
The DNA here is from genome assembly GCA_004025085.1 of Thryonomys swinderianus. Lineage (NCBI taxonomy): Eukaryota > Metazoa > Chordata > Mammalia > Rodentia > Thryonomyidae > Thryonomys > Thryonomys swinderianus. Next base: position 9,921 of record PVIC010015200.1, read on the forward strand.
CGCTCAGCACTACCTGGGCCTCTGCCTCCCCATCTCTAGAGTGGGAATATGATCACGGAGGACTCAAGGGAGACACAGAAGCCACAGTGAGAGCAGGAAGGTCCCTGGGTGCCCCAGGTGCTCTGTGATGCCAGCTCTGAGGATGGGACGGAAGCCATGGGCTTGATGTGTGACAGGCAAGTGCCCCGCCCTCACCTCTGTGTGGGGGACGCGGGTCTCCATGCTGCCACTGGGGCTTGTGGCTCCACTCTGCACTCCGGCAGGACACACCTGCCACACTTCTGCCTTTCCCAGGTCTCTCACCTGCTCACCTCTAACCTGAATCCATGCTCCGCACGTGGGGACACCCAGCTGGCTCAGAGCCATGCAGGGAGACAGGCCTGCGTCATCTCCCCACCCTCCCTACACCACTGGCTCCTCCCTGATTTCTCCGCTCTGAGCCCTTGCCCCGCCCTCCCTCCCCGCTCTCTAGACCCTCCCTGCTCCCCTCCCAGCCCCTGCCCGTCTCTGGCCACCCTGCGTCCCACTTGGTCCCTGCATCTCCGGTAAGTAAGCTGCTCCAGAACCAAAAGTTAAGGTGAACGTCCTAGGGGCACCTACTGAAGCAGGCCCCAGGCCCACACAGGTCTTGACCTTCCCTCCACGGGATCAGGACTGTGGCAGAAGATTCGGGGGAAGTCAGGCTGGCCCGTGAGGCATGAGGGAGGCAGTCAAGCCAGCCACTCACATGCTCCCTGCCCCCCAGGCCCGGCCACATTAGGGAAATTTCATCTACTGGGTCGTACTAACCACTTGCCCTTGACAAAAAGAAAGCACAGAGCAATCAAGTCAAAGTGCTTTCGAGAGTGAGAGAGAGCAAAACATGGTGGTGCACCCAGCACTCCTCGTACTCAGGAGGCTGAGGCAGGAGGATGGCTGAGTCAAGGTCTGCCTCGGCTACAATGCAAGACCCGCCCCCCACACACACACAAAAGAGTAGTAGACAAAGCTTTGCAGCCTCTCCTGCCCTCCCCGCAGCTCCGCAGAGTGTTCCCCAAGAGCCTGTGACCTTTAGCCCTCTTGGCCGGAAGGCCGGCAAGGAGTGGGTGCGGTTTTTATGCCCTGGAGCTGGAGGATTTCCACCAGCCACCTCCAGTCCTTGCTCCTCGCAGTCCCACAGTACGGCTCTTCCCCAAGAAAATGGTCCTAAGCTGGTTGTCCTGATAAACTGGGGGCTTGGGGACTTCAAGTGCCTCGTCAGAGGAAGCGTTTCAGAGCGGCAGCGCTCCGGGTTCAGTGAGATTATACTTCTTATTTAAATAGCTGATTGGAGGATTGGTATCAAAGCAGGACGCCCGATGCCCACGGCCTCCCCAGGGCTCCCGGGGAGACACAATATTGTGTGGCGGTGTGCAGCACGGAGCCTGCCTTCGAAGCTCCCTGCTCCCACTCAGATATCTCCGGGACAGAGGGAACCGGCGGGGGATGAAAGCTGCTTCCCTCCCTGTTTGGGGGAGCTGGAGATTATGCCTTTCATTGTAGAATGGCTTCTCTAGGGCTCCCCACCATGCTCAGCACCCGGCGCCTCCCCTCTCAAAGCGACAGGGAGATAAAAGGCAATACATGCTTCCTCCCACCTCCGGGGAGAGCTCAAATCAGGCTTTTGTCAGCAGAGGATAAGCACCACCATTTTAGGAAGGATTGTTGTTCCGAGAGCTCTGCTGGGAGGTTTTGTGCGGGCTTTCCCTGCACACATTCGTGCCCAGGTTCTCCGGGCTGTGCTGGGCCCTGGCAGACTCCACACTGAGTGTCCGTCTCCCACCCGGAGAGAAGTGGGGAGCCAGCCATCCCCAGCCTCTGGAAAAGGCGCGGTTTGCACAGGACTAAATTCTGCTGGAACTGTAGTGTGGACCCTGCGAGGGCCTGAGCTCTTCGCTTCGAGCAGATTTTGCAGTTCGCTGTGTGTCAAAATAATGTATTAGTAACAACAGCGTCTGGATCGCACGCAATTCCTCTCCTTTACAGCCTTTGTCTGCCTGGGGCCAGAGAGGCCTGTCAGGGCGTCTTTGAGACAGGCTGGTGGCCCCCGTCAAAAGCCACCCCAGAATTTTGGTGGCTGTCCCAGAGCCTTGGACAAGATAAAAGGCCAGCAGTAGCCTTGAAGGATGCCCCGCTCTGTCTACAGGGCCAGGTGGGGCTGGCGATCTTCATTACCGGCAGCTGCGACACAGAGGCAGGCGGTTTGGTATGCCAGGCACATCCCGCGCCTCACGCGTCCAGGGACCGCAATCAGGTAGCTGATGGGGATGCGAGTCACACTGCCAGGATCGCTGCCGCAGTGAACTGATCCATACTGCTACTCAGAGGCGGGGAGAAGGGACAGCAGGGCCCAGAGAAGAACCAACCTTGCATTATTATACAGCTGCTGTTTCCAAGCTGGAATATTCCGGTCTCTCCTGCCCCCTCTCTTGCTGCCTACCTGCTTAGACAGTGCACATTCTGGCCCCAGCACCCGCTGAACAATGGCATTATGCAGCGCATAAAGAGTACCCAGGCAACAGAGACAGGCAGACAGGCGGGGTTTAATTCGCTCAGTGCCCAGTGGCTTTTGAACGCCCCTGCATTCAGCCTTTATCCACTACAGCCCTGGGCCTCCTCTCCCTTTTATCCCCCAGCCCTCCCTATCGCTGCTTCCCAGCTCCTGCACAGGTCTGCCATGGAGCTGATGGCCATGAAATGCAAAGCACAAAGGAAAGTGTACACAGAAACCCTGTCCCTAACCAGGAGAGACTCCTCATGTGCACAAGGAGACGAGGCTTTGACTCTTTCTGTTTTGTCATCCATTCATAGGGTGGCCTTCCAGAAGCCTCTGTTCAGCCCTGGATTCCAGGTCCAAGTCTGTAGATAAAAGAGACAGAATCAAAGCCCCGGAAGGGATTTCCAACCCTGACAGTGTAGGGTTCAGATATACCTGGCTCTGGGGCCTCATGTACCAGCCTCATGTATCGATTCCGAAGGCCCTCTGTTGTGTCAAGGACATTTTCTTCCTGACCATGTTCTAAGACCAAGTCATAGGCCAGGAGAGCAAAGGAGGGAAGCAAGCCAGGTGATTTCTGCACGTCTCTGGTAGCCCCTACCCTGTCTAGAGCTACAACCACCGGAGCACCAGCTAACTGGTGTCTTTCAGGAATGAGAAGCCCATTACTGCCAGCTCTTCCAATTTGGGCTTGGGCTGAGGTGGGTTTGGTCTGGTCTGGTCAAGGCCTCACTATATAGTCAGACAAGCCTTGAATTCACTATGTAGCCCAGGCTGACCTCAAATTCATGGTGACCCTCCTGAATTATTTTTAAAAGAAACCAGAAACTTGTATGCAAAATTATGATTTTTAAATATTAGCTCAATTTCTTACAAATACTGGCAAGTAAAACAGAAACCATAAGGAGCGCTTATCTGTTAGATAGGCTTGCGATCACTAAGTCAAGCTGACAGGGCTCCGGGGAACCTCAGCCCCAGGAGCTCATCCAATAAAACCCTGGGGTCAGCCGAGTCAGTGTTCCTAGGCCTGAACAAAGTGCGCTGCTCAGGATCTGTCCCTGTTTTGCTTAATTTTAAAGAAAGAGAAAAGAAGCAACCAAACCTGAGCTCGATGCTGCCATCTAACATCTGGGCTAACTCCATACCAGCCCCCTTTCCAGAAGTGAGGGAAACATTTTCTATAACGCCAGCTGGATCTCACCTCTTCAGTGCGCCAGCTCCCAGCACAGTGGGGCAAACGATGTCCCGGCATCTATACCCCCATGTGGATGAAAAAATGATTCAGCTCTCTGATTGCCTACTTGCCTGTCCAGACTGTTATAGGACCTGCCCCTAAATCTGGTCTTCCTGATAAGAGCACCTCTAGGGCACTTCCAGGACCTGCCACACAAGAGCCCAGCACCTGGAAGGGGCCCTGCTCCAGAGAATCCCACATATCCTGCCATAGAGATGCCACCTCTTAGGCACATACATAGTCATCCCAGAAGCTGCGGGTTTATATTCTTTCAATGAGTGCTGAAGAAGTAATATTTGCCAGCATCGAGGAAAATGAGACGGTCACTAAGGGAGGACTGAGTTTCAGAATGAGGCCCCACTGGCTATGTAGAGAGCAGACCGCAGGCTTGGAGAGTGGCCAGGTGGTGAGAGCAATAGACCAGGGGCAAGGGTGGTGGTCTGAGCCTGGGAAGTGGCAGTGGATTGTTGGGCAGGGGGATGATATCAGAACCCGTGCAGAAAAAGAACCCCAACAGCCCGGGAGGTGTCTGAGCCCTGGAGGGTGATGGTCAGAGATGCCTGAAACATCAGGGAGGACAGTGAGGCCACCCTGTGGGGAGCCAGCCTGGAAGAGAAGATGGTTTCAGACGTCTGTCCTGGACAGACGATCAATGAAGGACTGCCGAGCAGGGGACGGAGGACCTTGGGTGAGTCTGCGAAGAAGAGATGGTCCCCGGTGGACACTCAACGACGAAATGTCCAAGTGGACCCCATGGGAGACCCATCAACCTGGAAACTCCCCCTCACATCTCTGTCTGAGGAGCCAGAGCCAAGCCACAAGCTGCATCCTCCAGGAGCTTTGAGGTCTTAGATGCCAAAGGGAACCGTAAATATTTGCCTGGTTGAGAGCCGCAACTGGAGACCCAGGAGCAACTCCTCCACACATGGTAATCGACTCCTCTCTCATGGAGGGCTTAAAGAGGGAGCCGTCTCAAGTAATGGCACTTCACGCTCGGCACTTGACATTCCCCAGGCACTCCACAGGCATTAGCTAATTAATCCTTGAGTCTGTTTAGCCCCCAAAAGAATTCCCAGAGGCTCCACTTCTGCCCCATGCGTGGGGAGTTGCATATCCGACCAAGACTCAGATGCTCGTGGGGAGATGGCCCTGCAGATAGCCACTCGCCCACCTGTCCACTTGCCCACTCGCCTGCAAACCTGCAGAGCTCCAGCAACCACTGTGCAAAAGCTATGAGGCTGAAGATAAGAGCTGCATGGGCTCTGAGTTGTCCTGGGAAAGAGACAAGAAGACACAGAAAGGGAAAGAAATTGGTTCTGTCAAGTTCCTATTAGTGTGGTTTGCTGTGTGCTTTATTTCTCCCTGAGGATTTTAAGTGCCCTCCCATTTCACCTTCCAACTTATCCTATAATGTATTAACTCTCTTAGATTAGATCCCCTAGGAAGGAGGCCCTGAAACAGGGCCCAAGACAAGGAGTTCATTTGGGATGTGGCCCCAGGAAGCATCAGTCAGGAGAGGGAAGGAAGACAACAAATGAGAGGAAGGGCTGTCACAGGGTGCCCCATGACTGAGGGCATCTGAGGCATCTCACCAAAGGCCAAGGGAGCTGGGAGAATCATTGTTCTGGAGGCAGGGGTGGCACCAGCTCCCGTGGTGGCTGGCCTGTGCCAGGTGCTGACTCAGATTAACATGAAAGCCCTCAGACAAATGCCTGCAGGTGCTCATCAGAAGTCACCGTCTTGGGCAAGGAATGGTGAAGGTCAAGAGATATGCACCTATCACACTATTGCGCCTCTGTCCTTGTATAAGGAACTCAAGGCTCAGAGATGGGCCCCCATTTGGCCAAAGTCCTACAAGAGGAAAGTGATAAAACTGGAATTTCAACCAAGCCAGTTTTCATCCCAAGTCTCAGATCTCCCCGCTGTGCATAGCTTTCTCTTTTTCCTTTCCTTCTCATCCTGGACACACAGTGTGCCAGGCTGTCCCCTTTCCCTGAAGACCCTGTCAGCTCCTCACCCTTTCCAGCAGGTGTCCCTGGGACGAAGGTTTGCTGATGGATCTGCCCATGGAGGAAGTCTGGACCCAGGTCAGGTACCCTTTACTTGATAGTGTTTATTTCTCCCCCACAGTGCCTGTGTCTTTTCTCTGGTCCTTTAATTCATCCGACAGATCTGTGATGTGCAGACCCACAGGGTTCCAGAGGACCATAAATTTCCCGTCCCTAGTGCCACTGTTCCTGCTGCTGGGTCTGTGCTTTGTTTTGCTTCCACACTCCAGTGATGAGCACTTATCGCTGGTTGGAGAATTGAATTTGGCAGGAGAGATTTCTGTGCATTTGGGGGATGCGTGTGCCAAGCATCTTCGCCAGCAGAAATGCTAAGGACAGCAGCCAACAGGAGGGGGAGCAGGGGGCCCAGCAGAGGAACTGGGGGACAAACTCTCTCTTATAACTGGTTCTCTTGCCCCAAGAAGAAACGTTGCATGTCTCTCCTTCACACAACAGAGTGTGACTTTCCCTTGCTCCCACTGTCTTTGCCCTAAATGAGCACCATCCCACCCCAGTCCAGCCCAGGAGGAAGCTGGGGTCAAGGAGGTGGTGGTCCGGGCAGGGAAAAAGAGGAGAAGACCTTGGATGGGGCAGGTACCTGGCAGAAATAGAGGGTCTCAGGTGGGTAGGTAGCTGGGCAGCCTCAATAGAATAAGGTTGGCCACCTTCTGAGCTGGTGGGGATACAAGTCATGTCATTCAGAGGTCCCCTGGAGAGGCTTAAATGGCAATTGTTAAATCAGCAGAAAGTTTACAAGCCAATTATTAAACATGGTCACCATTAGAAATCAAATAGTGGGCTGGAGATTTAGCTCAGTGGTTCCGGCACCTGACTAGCAAACGCAAGATCCCTGGTTCGATCCCTGGTAACCATATACAACAATACCCAGCATGGTGACTCATGCCCACCAGCAATCAGTACTACACACCACAATGCCAGGTGTGGTGGCTTATGCCCGTAATCCCAGCACTCGGGAGGCAGAGGCAGGAGAATTGCTAAGAGTTTGAGGCTTGCCTGGGCTATGCAGTGAGCTCAGTCAGGGTCAGCCTGAACTACAAAGCAAGACCCTGTCTCAAAAAAAAAAAAAAAAAAGAAATTAAATCATATAAATTTACAATTAGATTACACTTAAAAGAAAGATGAAAATACTCTGATTGTTTTCTAGATTTTATGACTATGATCTGTATCACTGAGTACAGTCCACTGCATCTGTGTGCTGGGAGTTCTCTGTAACAGCGGCAGACACACATCTCTTCCCAACGCTGTGTTCAGAGACTGTGTTGATAGCTTGGAATTGACAGTGGTGGGAGTTAGCAACACCGAGAAAACTGGCAAACACTAAGCAGCAGGGCGTGCTTCCGAGAAAGCCAGTGTTAACTAGCATTTGCCAGCACACGACTGGTCAGTGCCATCCTGAACTCAGAATTTTCTCTCCACCTGGCACCATGCTAGCTAGATACCTGCATGGTGTGCCAGGTGTGGAAACATTGACTCCACTTGGGTTTGGATGCTAAAGAGACACAGTCCAAGCCTCTTCCCTGTGACATCAGGAAAATGGGCAGACGTGCACTTACTGATAGGGGTGCCTGCTGAGAAGAATCTTAAGTAGAATGTTAAAGAAGAGAGAGGCGGGCTTGTCCGGTGAACAAGGCAAAACTCCAGTGGCCTGAATCAAACAGCGCAAGTGAGACAGTCCAGTGCCCAGTGTCAAAATACTAAGGCCTACCCCAGACTCAGAGATCTCAAGACAGGCTGGTAGGGCTGTCTGTGATGGCCTGTGTCTGTGCCACTAGACACTGTGAGGGCCAGGGCTGAAGTAGAAGGCAGAGCAAGGACAAGTAAATGACAGAAAGCCATGGGCAAGAATGAAGAAGCCAGGGCCAGAGGGTTAGCTCAGTGGTTCTGGCGCCTGCCTCGCAAGCGCAAGGTCCTGAGTTCGATCCCCGGTAACCACATATAATGCTGGGCGTGGAGACATGCCCACCAACAATCAACACCACATACCACAATGCCGGACGTGGTGGCTCACACCTGTAATCCCAGCACTCGGGAGGCAGAGACAGGAGGATTGCTGAGTTCGCGGCAGCTTGCCTGGGCACCATAGTGAGCTCAGGGCCAGCCTGAACTACAAAGTGAGACCCTGTCTCAAAAAGCAAAAAAAAAAAAAAAAAAGAATGAAGAAGCCAGCCTGCGCAAGGACCTCCGCATCAAACATCAGAAAAGGTTTTCGTGTCTCCCAGTGAGCACCAGACACACACAAAACCAAAAATACGTGACCCTGCCTACATCCAAACTCCTTTCCATCCCAATGTTGACCCTCTTTCCCACACCCTGCTTTGGATGGTATGACACGCCCTCTAAAACCTTGTACAGTAAAAAACTCCTCCTTCAGACGTGTGGGCCAAGTCAGGAGCATTGCCTGGCCCTGACTCCTGTCAGTTCCCAACTACAGACCCTCCCGTAATACCAGGAATTTAAGAGACCCCATTGCCTGCCCCTATCAGGACTTAGGTTCTTCTTGCTGGCCTGTTCCCACTCTGAACAGGGAGCTTTGTCTTCTTTTGCTTTTAATAAATCTTCTTGTTTCTCCTTTTGAATGTCCTGATCATTTCTTTGTTTGGGATACCCGGAGCCCAGAATAACTAACTACCTGAGACCCCCAATCCAGCAACACTGGTACACCTGGGGAGAGCCAGGAATCAGACCAACCTCTCTTTGATTCCACTCCCTCTTCCTTCTCCATGCCCAGCCTGAGTCCTCAAAAATGAAGTCTGAAACATCATGCCTGCTACAGAAGCTCACAGCCTGAGCCATGAGGAAATTGCATGCATAGATGAACAATATAAATATTTGATTATCAACAGAAGCGAGGTCAGATAGCAGGTGTCAACGCTGGGAAACAACAGGGAAGTTTCCAGAGACCAAGGGCCAGATGCCTTCCCCTATTAGACATGTCATTTAATAGACAACACGAAGATTTGCCTATTACTTCAATTTCCAGACATAATACATTCCGTTGCAAGAATGAATCACTAAGTTAGCAGTTTTCTGGAGAAAAGATACTGCCGCATTCAACATATGCAATGATGATAAAGCCAATTTCTGACTTCAGAAATGTGCATTGTAAGATAGGAAAATATATCTTCATGTCTCAAGGTCACTAGGACAAAGGATACAGCACAAGGCCTGTCTCTCAGAGTTCCCTTGAGATTGTTTCATTCATTCAATGTGTATTATTGAGAGCCCAATGCTGGGAAAACTTCACAGAGCAGCGGGGGGCAGACAAATTCCCTGGTCTCCAGAGCTCCTGGCTGAGAGAAGGAGACAAGCCATTCCATCAGGAAAGCAAATAAATGTGCACTCCCTGGTAGGGATGGATGCTGAGACAATAACAAACTAGATGCAGCAAGAGAAAGATCAACAAGGAAGTGACGGCCTAAATGAGTTTGGAGGGAAGACCAGCCAGAGGTGAAGGCAAGGGAAGCCACTCTGGAGCAAAGGGAGTTTCATCCACATGGCTATGCTACTCTTGGCAGGATCCTTCTGGTGCTGGGTCAAGAATAGGATGCTTAGGACAAAGAAAGGGCAAGGGAAACCAGACACAGAGCTATTGCAATGATCCCAGCAAATGACAGCAGCAGCAGCTGGGACTACACGTTATCACGATAAAGAAGAAGCGCCCCAGTCCCTAGAACACTCTGGTAGATTAAGGGATGGGGGAGCTTCTGTGGCTGTGGCCACCCAGGTAGTTGAAGGTGCTAGTCACTAAAGTGACACCTGCGTGTGCATGTTCCCTTTTCCTCCGAAGAAAGAGAGCCAGAGTGAACAAGAGTCAACACTGGCAAAAGCTTCCATAGAGCCCAAGCAAGAGGTTCCTGATGCCACCTGAACACATCTCTTGTTCGTCCCCTGTTGAGCAAGATGCACCCTGCATGATCTAATGTACATCAGATGAGGAAAACACTAGGTGTATGGTCCCAGCAAGCTTCAAGGAGGTGGCAATTTCTCCCCTAGATCTAGAAGGTCAAGTAGAATCTAAGTTGTGAAGAGGACAGGGACATCATGCCCTACCAGAGGGCGGGCAGGGGTGAGCAAGACCAAAGGAAAGGATTTGGAGCCAGAGGGCTGGCCAACCCTCCCAGCCTTCCCTGCATAGAGCAGCCTCTTTCTTGGGCTGCTTTATCTGATACAGGTGCTGCTCTTGCTGCCATATCCTCTCTCTCTTTTTCTTTAACAGCATTATTAAGATATAATTGATATGCAATAAACTGCACATAATTAAAGCGTACATGTTAATAAGTTTTGACATACAGAGACACTGAAGGAGCCATCACCACAATTACCATAATGAACTTATCCATCAACCCCAGAAATTTCCTCCTGCCCCTCCCTGCCAGTCCCCTGCCCCCATCTGCAGGCAACTGCTGATCCGCTTTGTGTAACTATAGCTTAATTTGCATTTTCTAGAATTCTGTATAGACGAAGTCATACAGCATGTACTTTTTTCCTTCTTTCATTTAGAATATGACTTTGCAGTTCACTTATGTTACTGTACATAATAATCGTTTGTTCCTTTTTATTATTGAAAGGTATTTCATTTTGAAGACGTATCGCAAGTTCCAGTTCAGTCACCTGCTGATGGACTTTTGGGTCTTTTCCAGGTTTTTTGGTGATTACAATCGAAGCTGCTAAGAACACTTGTGTACAAGACTTTGTGTGGACATATGCTTACCATCCTCTGGGTAAATAGCTAGCTGTGGACTGGCTGGATCCTCTGGTAGGTATACATGTAATTTCATAAGAAAGGATCAAAACTATGTTTCTAAAGTACTGCAGTATTCTACTTCCCACTGACAATGGATGAGCCTTTCAATTCCTCATGTCCTTGCCAACACCTGGTATGGTCATTCTTTTTAATTTTAGCCCTCTATTAGGATGTATAGCGGCATCTCATTGTGACATTAATTTGCATTTCTCTAATGACTAATGATGTCAAGCATGTTTGCATGTGCTTATTATTCATTTGCATGTTAGCCATTTGCATATCTTCTTTACTCAAGTGACCGTGCAAGTATTTTGCTTACTTTTAGCCGATTTGTTCTATCATTGAAAGCTCTTTATTTCTCCAAACTTGTGCTTTACCTTTTAATTCTCTTGACACTATCTTTCAAAGAATAGAAGAGATTTTCATTTGGGTGAAATTCAGTTTATAAATTTTGAAATTTGAAATTTTTAAATTCAGTTTATAAATTTTCTACAGATTATACATTTGGATTCTGCCTAAACAAAGTCACAAACATTTTCTTCTAGAGGTTTTACATTTTAAGCTTTACATCTAGACTTATCACCCATTTTTGAACTAATTCTGTATATAGTACAAGTTGAGGATCAAAGTTCATTTATTTTACATGGGTCTTCAATTGTTCCACAATTTGTTTTAAAACAACTACCCTTTCCCCACTAAACCATCTTTGCACCTTTGTCAAAAATCAATTTTCCATGCATATGAGGTTCTACTTATAGACTCTCAGTTCAATTCCATTCGTTTGTTAGATCAGTACTACATAGTCTTGATCCCTGTAGCTTCACAATAAGCTTCTTTTTTTTTTTTTTTTTTTTTTTTTGAGACAGGGTCTCACTATGTAGCCCAGGCAAGCCTGGAACTCAGAAATCCTCCTGCCTCTGCCTCCCGAGTGCTGGGATTACAGGCATGAGCCACCACGCCCGGCACACAATAAGCTTTTAAATCAGTCAGTGTCATTCCTCTTTATTCTTTCTCCAAATTGTTTCAGCTTTTTCTGGGTCCTTTTAACTTCCATGAGAATGATAGGACCTGCTTGCTGCTTTCTCCAATCCTTGTGTGGTCACATACCTCATTCTTTCTATTTGGAGCACTTGAGGAGAGAGCAAATAAGAGGGAGAATCTGAGCTAGAGTGGATTCCAAGACCGAGCAAAGCAGACACTGGAGTAGATAGAACCTCAATGAATGGGTGAGCTCCCCGCCCCCCCAGCTGAAGCAAGAGTGGCTCCTGCAAGCAAAGCCTCATGGGAACAGAGGTGACAGGCACTGAGATGTAGCTCACTCTTAACTCTGGGCTCTCAGGGCTCCTGAGTACAGCTCCTGCCTCAGAGAGCTCCCAGACCCAATCCTCCAGTTTCCCATCTGAGTAACTACACAGCTCAAAACAGACAAAACCCAGCCTTTGGCAGCAATGGGAGAAGGGACTACAAAATAAAAGTGTGCTGTGGCAAAGGCAAAGGAATAATAATAGCTGGGCACTGGTTTAGTAGCTTTAAAAGTTTCTTTGGAGGAATTTCTAGAAATAATAATATTCCTATACAGAACATGACAGGCCCAAGGTTTGCCATGCATGAGCCTTCTTGTTCTGTGTGGGAAGAGCGTCATTAGATTTTTTTTTTTTTAGATGAGTTGAGGCTTACAGAGGTTGAATAACTCATACAAGCATTGTTAGAAAAGGCACTGACAGAACAAGAATCCTGGTCTCTCTGATTCTCAAACCCACATTCTAAACTAAGCCCTGGAGTAATTCTGCCTGTGGGGATGGGAAATGGAAAAGCCCTATCAGTGTATGCAGGCGGATTACTTACAGGATTTAATGAGATGTTCCCATGAGCCAGGGTTGTACCCAGGGACATCTGACATGACTATATGCAACACACCACCCAGAGAAGAGGCCTGACGGTCCTCCAGCCAGCACAGAAGCTGTGCCTGGCCAGGCAGGGGAGGCCTTGGGTGATGGGTTGGAAAACAGAACAAAAAGGACTTAGACCTTTGGGAAGAGGGTCACTTGGTCGAATCTGATTCCCAGAAGCGTTTCACATGGATCTAGGCACAAAAGAGCATCTGTCATTGCTGGTAACAAACCCCAGAGACCATGTGGCTTCGAGGGCCCGGCTGGGTCGGAATGGAATCCTTCTCAGCAGCTCCATCCCAGGTGGCTTACGTTTCCCCTCCCTTAAGGAGGAGCCTCCCTTACAGAGAGGTCTAGCCAAAGGCCCAGGTGAGACTCCTCTTGTCCCAAGTAGGCCCCTTCCACATTGGGTCACAAGGACTGTCCTGGGCCAGCCCTGAGTTCCATGCGCACTGCTCAAGGCAGAGGACGGAAGCCAGCAGCAACCAGCCGCTGCTTGAGAGCATGAGAGGATGATCCCAGAGGAAATCAGAGGTACCACTCCCAGGACGTGGCGAGGGCAGTGGGCAGCACAATAGGCATCCATTCGGTTCTCTGACCTGGACAACCAGGGTCATATTGAACCATAACTGCTCAATTCACAAGGCGGGGACTGACAAAACTGTGTTTGCCTTACCTGGTCCCTCCTAGACCGGCTGTCACAAACTCAGAGGCACGTGCTGACTTCACTGTCTGCCCCGCCCTTTGTCCTCGTCCAGGCCATGAATGTCAAAGTCGGGCACCTATAAGTCCCACCAGGCACAGGCTTCCTTCTGTTTTCACCGTGACCTTCTTTCAGATTTATACATACTTGTCCTCTTTCCCAGTATTGGAGCATATAATTTGATACATACCACTAGGCGCCTCTAAGGATGTGAGGGGATGGAATTAGGAATGTCCCCAAGCACAAGGGCGTCACGGTCACTTTGCCCATTGTCCTCTACCCAGACAGCATGCAGACAACATGAGGGAACGATGCATAGATCAGCCAGCTCTTCACCCACCCACCATGTGACCCTGTCCGATCCCTCTTTGTCTCAAGCCCCAACAGGCCTGAAGGGGCCTCTTCCAAAGTGACGGTTGGCTCCAATTAACTGGGCAATTTGACATAGGACAGATGAGACCAAGTTGACCACCCTGACATCCATAATAAGTGACCAGGTCGTCAACTCCTGGGTCTTGTCTGAGGTACTGCTGTCCAGCCTCCAGGGCAGAGGAATCCCAGGCAGGGAAGCCAGACAACCCCCTCCCGCCCCAGAGAGTGTGTGAGATGTTTCGCATGCAGCAGCCACCACAGCAAAAAAGGCAAGTTCAAAGGTAATTGGACGAGGAGTTTTAAGCACGGCTGTTCCCGCAGCAAAGTGTTTCATGAATACCCATCGGGATCTGTCCATATGGACAGCAGAAGGGATCCTGCTGTTCTTTTGCTAATAAAAACTGTTGTGATTACATTTCCAACCCTCTTGGAACGGGGCCTCTGTGGGGCCGCAGCGTGGTGTGCTGAGAATGTGTTTTCCAGGCCGACGGGCAGCGCCCCTCTTTGCCACAGGGGGGTGCAAAGACCCACACCCCCAGCGGTGGGGGGGTTGGGCCAACAACACGCGTGAATCTTCTGTCACCACATAGCCTCACATTCCTCAGGTACACACAGAAAGAACAAAATTTGTGTGATACCTTCTACAAATGGTCCCTGTTACTGGCATCTTCCAAGTAATGAAAGGCCAATCTGTCCCCACTTGTATTTCATTCTTTTTATTAAAGTCCATCAGGTTAATGTCATCTGAGTGCTGGCCATCTGTATTAGGAACAGCAACTGCACCCCAAATCTCTGTCAAAAGCTATCCATCCTTCCAGTTCCCCTCCCTGGGACCTGCTTAGACTCCCAGCCTCAAATGGGAAAGTCCCACTGAACGATCCTTCCTTGCAGGGGGATCCTCAAGAAAATGTTTATCAGTGTCTTTCTTGGCCACTGAACTACGGTTTTGTGTCTTATCTTCCCTAGGAAGCTCCATCCACCTCCAAGTCACCGTGAGTGCCTTGTCCCTGTGGCCCCTGTGCCCGGGACACAGCAGATGCACAGTAACTGTGCCAAATGAATGAAGGAGCCTAGGTTCCATCAAAATTCAAGACCTCCAGAAGACTAAAATGTTTGGGTTTTATAAAATAAAGTCATGCTTTTCTTTATTTTTTTTTCATTCTCATGAAGGGATTAAACATTATCACAAAGCTCAATGCATTGATGCACTGATGAAGCTATAGCCCCTGTAAACGCAGACAGTTGGTACGTGCAGGGCCGTGGAGCACACCAAAACACACATGCACACCGAAGGCCATATACACACACACAGATGTATGGGCCTCACCACAGTCCTAATCACCAGCATGCAATAATTCTCATTTGCAAAACACAGTAAGGAGAAAGAGAGGCAGGCTTGCCCTTGCTAAAAAAGTTATCATTTCACCTCAAGACTTACCCCTGCCCTTTCTCCAGCCACACCTGTTTCTTCGCTGCCATCCACCTTCTGACTACAAAGGTAGAGAAGTTTCCATGGGCCCATGACTGATGAGCCTGACCTTCACTGAAGGATAATCAAAAGGACGATGTCACATCCCTGAGCAATCAAATAAAGCTGATGGGCAAACAGAATTCACTTTACAAAGAACGTCCAATTACACAACCTATCCCAACAGAGGTCTATAGCTCTGCCGCCAGCCCAACACCGGACCTTAAGTGTGTTACTAACACTCCGGGCCTTATGAGTTGAGGCTAGAACCCTAGCAAGGCACTGGCATCTATTGTGCAGTTGATCCCTAGACTAGAAATGGGACTTGAACAAAACCCAGGACTGGTCTCCCCACAAACTTTCCTCTGGCCTTCTGGGCAGCTCAGAGTTAGCTCTGCTGGGGCAACAACCCCAGACTCTCTGGCCCAGTCCATGTGGCTTCTCTTTGCTCATAACTGCATGACCATCTGGGTCTGAGGAGGGCCCTGCTCTGCAGAGCCACTTGGGGATGTGACAGACAGAGCAGCCTCCTCCTGCCACCCATGCCTGTGTGCCACCACAGCAGGGGAGAAGCTGCAGGCTGCACCCCAGAAGAGACCCACTGCACTTCTGCCCACCGTCCATGGGCCAGAGAGGGTAGAGGTTCTGGGAGTGCAGGGGAGCTCCAGCTCTGCACCTGCCACATCCCAGGACACACAGACAACCAGACACTCCCATCCCCTAGAGCAGGGCTGACAGTCCCTTCAGAGCTTCCCTTGATAACAGCCAGCTGCAGTGCACCCGCCACCGGTTCACCTTAGAGGGGACCACAGCATTGTCTTCCACAGCACCGTCTTCCAGGGGAAGCCGCCTGTGTCAGTGCCAGAGCCACAGGGAAAATGGGCTCAGCCCTTGCCAGAGGCCAGCGAAGCCCTCCTGTCAGCAAACGACTCTGGCTGGTGTCACGTCAGAACTAAACCACAGCAGTCGCTTCCGGTTCCAGAGCCAGCCCCAGCCTACTTCACTATGGGTGAGCAGGACCAGCCTGCCACATGCCAGTGGGGCACCTCACTTCTAGGCTGACCGGCCACAGAGGACCAGCCTGGCCAGACCCCTGCATCAGGTGCCTGCTCTGCCTGCCAACTGCGGACCTGGCCCCCACCCAGCATTCACTGGGGCAGAGCCTCTTCCCAGGCCACCAGGACTCCCCTTCCTATGTCTCTTTACAACTCTGGTGGCCAAGAGGGACTGACTTCTCCATCTAGAAAGTAGAGACATTTTCTACAGTCAAAGAACAGCTGTGACCTGTGAAGGGAAGACACGGTGGCCTGCTCATCCTCTTTCATGGTCCCCAGTGAGCCATGCCAGCTCTGAACAGTTTCAAAAAGGGGTTAACAAATGAAAGAATATCATATGACAGGTGCATCGTGAACATCCGTTCATTTCTTCTTCGTAATGTCAGCTGAGGTCACATATCCACTGATCTGCAATCCTGCCAAGAGAATCAATGCCTGGAACAACAGTTTTTAGCATTCTAGGATCACTTCCACATTACAGATGGGCAAGCTGAGGCCTCAAGTTGATAACAAGAACAGCTTAGGGCTGGAGATTTAGCTCAGCGGTTCCAGTGCCTGCCTCACAAGCGCAAGGTCCTGAGTTCAATCCCGGTAACCACATACAATGCTGGGCGTGGTGACTCAAACCCACCAGCAATCAGTACCACATACCACAGTGCCAGGCGTGGTGGCTCACGCCTGTAATCCCAGCACTCGGGAGCAGAGGCAGGAGGATTGCTGAGTTCCAGGCTTGCCTGGGTTACATAGTGAGCTCAGGGCCAGCCTGAACTACAAAGCGAGACCCTGTCTCAAAAAAAAAAAAAAAAAAAAAGAACAGCTTAGATCATCCAGATCACAAACAGTGGAACCGGGCTGGGAGCCCAAGGGTCTGTCCAATGTCAAACCCTGCCCATGCTCTGCAGGCCATCAGGCTGCAGAATGTAGCTGGAATTAATCTGATTGAAACTTCTTAAGCACCTACTATGTGCTTGTGCAGTCTAGGCCAGATGATGTGGTGAATCTAGGGAAGATGGACCACAATTCTGGCCCTGGAGAAGAAGTCTGTGCTGCTCCAGAGAGGTACAAATGTGGGACAGAGATTTAGCTCAATGGTTCTGGTGTCTGCCTGGCAAGTACAAGGTCCTGAGTTTGATCCCCAGTAACCACACATCACAGTGCCTGGCGTGGTGGCTCACACCTATAATCTCAGTACTTGGGAAGCAGAGGCAGGAGGATTGCTGTGAGTTTGAGGCTTGCCTGGGCTACAGGCTTTCAAGGGCCAGCCTGAACTACAAAGCGAGACCCTGTCTCCAAAAAAGAAAAAAATTTGCAAAAGAAGTATGATGTGGCCACTGGGAAACCACAGTGGCTGTTGTAGCATAGGCAGGTCTGGCTAAGGAGATGCTCTGCGGTTGAGTGATACAGTCAACCTGTACTGACCCACGTTCTGGCCCTGTTTCATTCTGCTTTGCAATGTGAAGTGACCATAAGTTCAAGTTCAAGGGATTCCCAGCAAGAAGGTGGCATCTGAGTCACCTTCAGAGGAGAAACAGACTTTCTGCTGGCAGATAGCAGGGTGGGCTATACAGGGCCTCTAAGATGGCAAAATCAGTACAACTCATCGGAAAGAACCTTGACCCTGGAACCCCATGACCCAGGTTCACATGGTGCCTCTGAGCACGTCCTGGGCTTCTCGCAGCCTCCATCTCCTCACCTGGACCATGGGTGGTGAAGATCTGGCAGTTGCAATAGGTGATGGTTGGAAAAGCACTGGGTAAACAAAACATGCTGCACAAACACAGATCATCGTGGTTGCTATGGCTACACATGGGCCACTCTGTGAGCCCCACTCCCAGCTGTGGGCATCACGATAAGGTGGAGACCATCGCCACCAAGCAGGCAAGTCATGGCCCTTCTGTAGCCTCATCACAGAGCACGTGAAGCCGAGCTTCAGAACCAGGAGGGCCTGCTGCTCCTGGAAGGACCCACAGATTTAAAAAAAAAAAAAAAAACCCTCAGCGTAGGCAACAGTGATGTGTTCCCTCTGAACACCATGAGAGCTGAAACCCAGTGACGCAGGAGGGATAGCAGGACGCAGCTGTGCCTCCTAAATATAGCCCGACTTCAGCTCCCCACAGAATCAGGGAGTCTGAGCCATCTTCCAGGGGAGGCTCTAAAAATAGAGCTGCCAGCAGGTCATGCACACCCCTCGCCAGCTCAGGGCACACAGGCTGTCTTCCCACAGAGTCAGCAGGAGAGGCGGTAAAGAGACTATGGATCACAGGCTGGCAAATCAGGACCCCCCCCCCGCCCCAGGGCTCGCTGGACCTCTCTAAAGGGCGGGCTGGTGAATGTGCTCAACGTCACTGACTTCAGGAAGGTCTGACGTCCAGACACTTCTGGACCAGGCTCAGGGCTGGTAAGACACTCAGGTTATTTAGAGTATCCATGATTCCTGCTTTGCAGATGGAGAAACTGAGGCTGCTCATTGTAGAAGTAAACACATAATAAACACTAAAGTCAAGACATCATCTTTCTACTTCTTAAACCATGGAGCCCAACCTCACCCTCTGCCTGGTTGCTCTTCACTGCCCTCCATCACCTGCACTGCCCTCCATGACCCTGTATGCCACCCCTGCCAGAGCCCCAGACCATCCAGTCTTTCCAAGGTAGACATGAAAGAGGCCTAGGGTGTAAACTCCATGAGGAGAAAGGATCACCTCCTTCTATTCTGTACTCTCTCCTCCACCCCTGGAACAGTACCAGGATATAGAAGGTGCTCACTCTATAACTAATTCTTCTCTTTCACTGATATTCCAGAGCTAACCCATTACAAATCTCACATTTTCTAGCCTTAAAATATATCCAGAGCTTTTATTCAAATGACTTTAAAAGACCAACCATACTAAGTATCGGTGAGGATAGAGGGAATTGAAACTCTCATACACTGCTAGTAGGATAGCAAAATAGTGCAATCACCCTGGAAAACAATGTGACAGTTTCTCATCAAGTTAAAAGTGCATCTGCTACATGACCTCGCCAGTCACAGCTAGACACTCTCAGGAGGAAAGAAAGTTTACATCTACACAAAAGTGACATACATTCAACAGCTTTCAACATGCCCAAAAATGAAAATGAGCTAAATGTCTAACAGTAAGTGGCTGGGTATAAAAGGATGGTCTGTACGTATGGTGGAAGACAGCACCAGAGTGAAAAAGAAGGACCCAATGAAACACGAAACTACTTGGATGAACTTCAAAGTCACAGTCCTAAATAGATAATCAAAGATTATTCACCTCCTAAAAGAAATCAAGTTCTGATATGTGGCATGACATAGATAAACTCAAAAACGTTGCAGAAGCATTTCATACAAGAAGTGAGTATCCTAAGAAGTGGAATTATGTAAATCTATTTGTAAAAATGTCTGCATTAGATAAATCCAGGGAGACAGCACACAGATTGCTGGCTGCCAGGGGCTGGGATGGGAGGGAGAAGGTTCTTGAGGGGAAGAGGCTTTACTTTAAAGTGATGGAAATGTTTCCCAACTAGATATAAGTAAGATAATACACCATTGTGATTGTAGCAAAATGCCTCTGAACTGTTTGCTTTAAATGCTTGATTTGGTGCTTTGTCCGTTTTGCCTCAATAAATTATTAAAACAAAAGAGAGAGAGAGGTGAAGAATGAATGAGCAGAAGTCTGAGAACAGATCACCAGCACACTCAGGTCTGAGGAGAAGTCCAGAGAAGCCCCCACCTCCCGAGGGAAAAGGGAACTCGGGGTGGGGAGCCCCTGGGACTGCACTTGGAAGCAGGAGGTGCTGCCATCTAGTAGGGATCCCTGGGGTCATCTGGATGACTTCCTTCCCAAAATAAAGAACAAGGTTTTGCTCCTTGCGTGTCTTACCACTAAGAAAGAAGATCATGGGGTTCTGGAGGGGGAAAAACAGGCCACATCCGCACAGAAGCACACAGTGGTCCTAAACAGTTCTTAATAACCAGCTGAGACCCTGGCAGAAAAATATGTCTAACCATAAGACACCAAGTGGCTGTGAGACCCGAACTGCCCATTATGAGCTGGGACTGTCAGCCCCACAAGGTCAGCCATCCATCCAAAGGTTGAAGTGATACATCCAGGATCAAGTTCAAACAGGCGCAGAGCACAGAAGTAACTGAACACACAGGTAATCCACCTCCAGGTCACCAGGCATGTTAGCATCGACCTCTTTCACTCTGCTCCCTCTACAGGCTGATGGAGATGCCCTCAGGCAGCTCCTGGAGGAAGGAAAAGCACTTTTTTTTTTTTTTTTTTTTTTTTTTTAGACAGGGTCTTGCTTTGAAGTTCAGGCTCACCCTGAGTTCACTATGTAGCCCAGGTAAACCTCAAACTCACAGCAAAACTGTGCCTCTGTCTCTGCCTCTGCCAAACTCCTGCCTCTGCCTTCCGTGTGCTGGGATTATAGGTGTAAACCATACCTGGCAGTGTGGTATGTGGTACTGATTGCTGGTAGGTGCGAGTCTCCATGCCCGGTATTTTTTTTTTTTTTCTGAGACAGGGTCTCACTTTGTAGTTCAGGCTGGCCCTGAGCTCACTATGTAGCCCAGGCAAGCCTGGAACTCAGCAATCCTCCTGCCTCTGCCTCCCGAGTGCTGGGATGACAGGCATGAGCCACCACGCCCAGCACTGTGGTATGTGGTACTGACTGCTGGTGGGCATGAGTCTCCACACTCAGCAGTATATGTGGTTACCAGAATCGAACTCAGGACCTTGCGCTTGCGAGGCAGGCACCAGAACCACTGAGCTAAATCTCTGGCCCCCATGCCCAGTATTATTATTTGTGGTGACCAGAGATCCAACTGAGGACCTGGTGCTTGCTAGGCAGGCACCAGAACCACTGAGCTAAATCTCCAACCCAAGCACATTTGGTTCCCACATATTGGCACAAGCTGAAAGTAGATATTGCTGCATTACAGCCTCACACTGGGGGCCCTGAAATCCACCTAAGAATCAGAGAAAAAGACTCAGAGAAAAGTGCCTAAGGTAGGAACACAATGACTGGCACAGACTAGCAGATGGCACAGCTTGTAAGGCGGGAACCAGGAGGGAACAAGATTAAAAGTCGTGGACACACAAGCTGGGGTAGGGGTGTGTGGACGAGCTCGGGGAGTAGAGAGACTGTCATATCAAACATTAACACATGCCAGCGAGCACTCACAGGGACTTCTCCAGGCACTGCTGGCCAATCTCGTTTCTGGGCTCACAGTGGGCCCACAGACAGAGCCCACCATTGTGGTATAAAGTCAGCCTCAGTTATACATGAACCCAACAGCATGGGCCCTCACATAGATTGATCTAGTTACAGTCTTTGCCTCTCAGGTTTGTAGACCAGGAGACACGGGCAGAGTTACCCATTGTAGGGCAGACTTGTCCTGATCGTCCTAAGGAGGTGTGGTCTTTGCTACTAACAAGTGTGTGGAGAAATGTGTTTGGAATTCAAGCGATCCAGAAGGGTGTTCTTTGTGTCAAGCGCCCAGGATTACCCAGGGTTAATCACTCACAGCCCGGCAAGGGCGTGGTTACCAGCCAGTCACACCTCTCTCTGGTAAGTACCAGGGCTCCCCACCAGGGAGGCCGCTCTGACTGCAGGAGGTCTGGCCAGAAAACTGTGAAGCAGGTAGTAGAAGAAAAGAAGATAGAGATGAACGATGATCGATGATCGATTTGACCTTGAGAGGAACGACTGCAGTATGAACAGTGGTTCACTCCACCCCCACTCCTCTGACGTGCTGCCTCAGGAGGTACAACCCTAGAATTCCAGAGGGAGCTGAGCGTCAGAATCAGGCAGACCTGAGAATGCAGACAGTGGGCTGTGACAGGCGTCCTTGGTCCTTGGTGGCCCACAGAACCCCTTTCACTGGGACGTAGCACCCGTGTCCCCATTGCTGGGAGAGTTGGGTACTCAGCTCAGAGCTGTCCCTGGGTCGATGGGTGTTGCTCGCTGAGACGTAACATAGCTCCCTGGCTGACATGGGACTATACAAGGGCACATCTCCCACCTGGGCACAGAAGGGCTTCTGTGTGGCTTACCATTCAGGGCTCCACCACCCCACGGATCAGAACCAGCCAAGACTTGGCATCAACTTTGTCTCCTTCCTTGTCCCTTGTCCCCTCCACCAAACGATTTGCTTAAGAGCACACTCTCAATAGACCACATGCACCCCAAGCTCTGCTTCCAGGAAGCAGGTTCGACTCTTCTCCTGATGCATCCCTGAAGCCTTCTCACGCAGACCGGAAATGCCAGCCCATGAATAAAGCTCTGCCCCCATGAACAGACCTGGGACAGCTGAGACGTCAAAGCCTTAGGTGAGGTCATCTCCTTCAAAGCAACCAGTCTAAGGCTTGAGATCACAGCTTTTGAAGACAAACCCCGGCCCAGGACTGCCTAAAGAATGAAGGACTAGCAGCAGGAATTTATGCTCACACAAAGGCTGGTCTCTGAAAAAAACCAAATGACACAAACTCATCAAAGTTTGAAGAAGGAGATGGAGACCAATGTCTAAATACCTGCCACGTGCCAGGCACTTTACATGACTGTTTCATCTTAATAATAACGTTTTCGGGTAGACTTTGTTAGCATCTCCACTTTGCAAATAGACAAGGTGTTGGTCAAGCAAGGATCTCATACTCCGGTGCTTCTGTGGACCAGGTTGAGGCCACAGTTGGAAGGCAGCTGGGAGTGGTGGGGACTGTGACAAAGTGCCTGTCCCATCCAAATGAAACGCCTCTGTTTAGATCTAGAAGAGTATACAAATGGCTCCTTCTGATTAGTCAAAGGAACCGGAAACAATGGCTTTGCATGACGTCTTCTAATTTATAACTGCTAGCAACCAATTCAACAAAGTACAAAGCACAGTTAGCTGTCTGCAGGCTGTGGGCTGTCAGTTTTCAACCTCAGCCATCAACAGAAGGCCACCCCAGGCTCCCCACCCTCCAGGGTTTGCCCACATGCTCCAGGCAGGTGTAAAGCCAGGGAGAAGGTGCGCTGGGCCTTTGCTTTCTCCAGGGGAGAGAGGAGGAAGCATTTCAGGCCCAAGACAAGGGCTATCCTGGGCCATCTGCTCTCGGCACCACAGCGTCACATGCCACACGGGCCTGGGAGCCGAGGAGCCCCAGTGATCCTCTTGTCCTCACCTTGAGTCATTGGGAAGTCTCTCCCCTCAGAAAGACAGCCCTGCGTCACTGGCTGTCACTGTGGCACTGCTGCTGTCCCTGTCTCCAGCTGGTTCCAAGAGGTTCATCTGTTTATGGAAACTCCGGGCCCTGAAATGGCCAAGAAGGATTTTGTAACCACTGATTGCTGCTGTTGCTAAGAAACGGGCCCTTTAAATTCAATTTACAAAAAAGATGGAGCGAGCTAGCTGGAGAGAGGAGGGATGCAGGAACATCTGGTTATCTTCCCCGCTGTCTCCGGTGGCCATGGAAATGAGATCAGTGCCCTCTCCGAGATGGATGTGGCCCTCCGCATGCTGCTTCCAACTTTCCTCTAGGCTAATATTTCAGCTCACCCTGGGGTCGATGGAAGCGAAGATGGGGAAATCTGCTTTGGGAAGTTTGGGGGGGGTGGAAGATGTACCTGCCCCCCACTTCCCGCACCAAGGGCTCAGACCCAAGAGAGGGAGCATGCATGCTACATCCCCCATGTGGACAGATCTGCTCACTTACCTGTACAATCCTCTCGCTCTTAGGATTTTCACCTGCACAGCAACACCCTGTTGGAGTCGATGTGATTTTCTGCAGTGTTGAGGTGAGAAAGGCAAGGACAACATGGCTGGAAAATGTCAATCTGTTACAAATGTTAAAAATAAATCAGTCTGGGCCGGAGGGTTAGCTCAGTGGTTCCGGCGCCTGCCTCACAAGCGCAAGGTCCTGAGTTCGATCCCCGGAAACCACATATAATGCTGGACGTGGAGACTCACGCCCACCAACAATCAACACCGCATACCACAATGCTGGGCGTGGTGGCTCACGCCTGTAATCCCAGCACTCGGGAGGCAGAGACAGGAGGATTGCTGAGTTCGCGGCGGCTTGCCTGGGCTACATAGTGAGGTCAGGGCCAGCCTGAACTACAAAGTGAGACCCTGTCTCAAAAAAAAAAAAAAAAAATCAGTCTATTACAGTGTTAAAAATAAACTGGTCCCTAGGGGCAGGAGGGTTAGCTCAGTGGTTCCAGCGCCTGCCTCACAAGCGCAAGGTCCTGAGTTCGATCCCTGGTAACCACATACAATGCTGGGCGTGGTCACGCCCACCAGCCATCAATACCATATACCACAGTGCCGGGCGTGGTGGCTCATGCCTGTCATCCCAGCACTCGGGAGGCAGAGGCAGGAGGATTGCTGAGTTCAAGGTTTGCCTGGCCTACATAGTGAGCTCAGGGCCAGCCTGAACTACAAAGCAAGACCCTGTCTCAAAAAAAAAGAAAAAAAAAAACTGGTCCCCTTGTGCTATGGACCAAATGCTGTACCCCCTCAAAAGCACATATAGTGAGTGCTCAGACCCTGATGTAATGGTGTCTGGGAACCAGACCTTGGGCTGTGATTAAGTCACAGAGGTGGCACCCTGTGGTCAGACGAGTGTCTCCAAAGAAAAGGCAAGAGAGCAATTGCTTCCATATCCTCCCTGCCCTCTGCCGCGTCGGGCACAGGAAGGAAGGAGATGGGCAGGTGTGATCCAGGAAGCAGAGCTAACCCAATGGTGCCAGAACTTTCCCCACAGACTTGCAGAAATAAATATCTGCCTTTTGAGCCACCTGGTCTATGGCATCCTGTGGCAGCAGCATGATCTAAGTGCCCTGCCCGTAGCCTTCTCAAACCTTGAAGGCTTTGCTACAGGAAGCTCTGAGAGGAGCCATCTGGGCCTGGATTCCCCCGAAACAGGTGGTGATCCAAGGATTTGAGTGCAAGTAATATAGCTGGAAGGTGACCCCAGAAACTTTGGTATGGAAAAGAAGAGTAGCAGAGAAGAGACAAGCAGCCCCAGAGCAAGAGTCGTCAAGCCAGTCATCCCTAGCTGGCCTTCAGTCCTCTCCAGGATCTCTGAGCGATGGTGGGAATTCAGGCCATGGAGGGAGAGAGAGCCAGGCTCATGTCTGTCCGTGCCCAGCAGTCATCACAGAGGGAGGGTCTGTGGAGAGTCTACGGAGCGTCACCCCCTGCCTCCCATGCTTCTGCAGAAGGCCCTGCACTGAGAAGCTCCTGGCATTGGAAGAAGAGCCCAGCACACTAGCACGACAGGGACTGGAGACACAGGCAGGGCCTTTGATCATGAAACTCTCAGAGGAGAACCACCCCTGGGATCCATGGTCCACAGAAGGAACCACAGACACTTGGCACCAGGACCTCTCCAAGTGTCACTTCTGCTCACCACCACCCAACAGCCAGGCGATGGAGCCTCACAGACTTGACGCTGCCCCATTCACCTCCGCCACCCCCGACCCTGACACCGAGACCTGTCCCCGGCTCGGGACTCTTCGGCCTGACCTTACAGCCATACAGGATCCCCGTTGCTCTCCACACTCGTTGTCTCTTTTTGGGTTTCTGACATTGGCTGAAAATAG
>PVIC010015201.1:0-35535 GCA_004025085.1 Thryonomys swinderianus
CAGGGCCTGCAGGGCGCAGGTCGGTGGCAGAGAAGGGACCGCGCTCAAAGTCCCGTGAACACCGGAAAGCGCGCGGCGATGGCCCTGGCGCCGGCCTCCTGGGGCCGCGGTGAGCTCCGTGACCCTGCCTGGGCTGACGACAGGAACTGCGACACGCTTCTTACGTGTGGCAGCCGTCGATTGAAGACACATATTGTGGACCAGACAATGGACTCTGACTGCCAAAATTTTAAAATAACAGCAGTGGCCGGAGAACATCGACCGCACGGACCTCCTTGGTGGCACGACACGCCCTCCAGCGAGCGGCTCCCCGGGGCCGGCCCAGACCTGTGGGGCCCCTCCTGCCTCCGCCGCACCCCGGTCCCACAGCCCCCAGCACGCTGCCTGCAGCCCGCACACGCTCTGCGGCCGCCCCGGCCCGCTGGCCCCTCCCGAGCAGACCGCAGCGCCGCGGGGCTCAGCACCACGGACACACACTGCGTCCCTCGGGGTCCCAGCAGTGTGGACGCCGGCGATGAGCAGGGAAGGGACCGTTCACGGGCGGCCCTGGGTGGGACCGCGCCCGGTGGGTGGAGGGCACCGGTACCTGGCAGCCCCTTGGGGGAAGGGTGAGCACCGGGTACCGACTCCAGCTGTGCACGCAGCTGGCCTGGGGTCGACAGAAGAGGTGCAGGGTCCCCCAGCCCAGGGCCGTGCCCCGGAGCCTCAGGGGCCGCCGGCAAACGGGAGAACTGCAGGAGCCCCGAGTGCCCCCAGACAGAAGTGGACCCTGGCACAGAGCAGACGTGAACTCGGGCCGCGACCCGCAGTGCAGGCTCCCCGCGGGCCTGCTCACCGGCAGGTTCACGCGACTCTGCCGTGGCAGAGACGCTGAAAAAATGTCCTCCCGCGTCCCCCGCAGGACGCCTCCCCGACTCAGTGTGTCCCCTTGGACACAGCGGGCGCCTGCCTAGAATCCAGCACTGGGGAGGCAGCCGTTTCAGCAGGTGCCTGCGCCCCAGGGGTGCCGGTGTGATGCGCGGGGCCGCGGTGAGGCAGGAGGCGCAGCAGCGCTGCCTGCCGCGGTGCCGCCTCCCTCGCTCACAGCTCGTTCCGGGCAGGTTTCCCGGGCACCTGAGCCTGTGCGGCGGGAAGGCAGGACCCGGGACCCAGCCCCTGCCGCCCCCACTGGTCACTGCGCCCGGGACTCCTCTACCTGTCAACACCGCCGCCACCAGCAGCGACCTGAGCCCGCTCTACGGGGACGGAAGGGCTCCGAAGCGACAGGACTTGCAGGAGGTAACTCCCGCCTCGCTCGGCCGGGTGGCGCTCCTCTCCGTGTACGGACGGGGGAAGGTGCGCATCGCCCAGGGCGCTAGCGGCCTGGCGGCTTCCTCCTCCCTCCACAAGGGCTCTTCTCACTCCAGGGGGAGAGCGCGCGCACCTCGTGCACCTCGGCAGATTCCTCTCCGTCTTTTGAAATCTGCCCCTGAAAGGAATGCTTAGCGCTGTGCAGGGCAATCCTTTATTTAAAAGCGAGACAACACTAGAGGCACTGACGGCTTCGGCAGACTCCCCGCTGTGCACAGGGACAGGATGGCCCAGATCCTGCACCTTGCCACTCCCGAGCTGCCCTGGCATCGGCCCTTCCGGCTGCAGTGGGAGCTCATCGTGCCCACAAGGGTCTGACAGCGGGCATGAGAGACAGGCTAAGCAGAAGCAGAGGGAGGGTGGGCGGGCCGAGAAGGACAGCAGGCATGGCCATGCTGCCCACGGGAAGCACAGCGGGGCCTGTGGAGAAGCCTGGTCCTCACGCCGCTCCCTGCCCGTCTCCAGCCCCGCTCTGTGCCTCTTCCCTGTCTCCCGCCCCCACGCCTGCCCCTCCTCCCTCCACCCGAACCTCCACCATCTCTGCCTGCTCTGCCGGCGCCCTCCGCCTCCCCGCCAGCGCCCCACCTGCCTGCAGTCTGAGCACGTGCCCGCCTCTCCTGGGCCCTGAAGAGCGCGCCCAGGACGCACCTGGCCCTCCCAGCCTCAGCCCCGGCCCTCTCACCACGCGGCAGGGGCGGGCGGGCTCGGCCCTGTGGGTCCCCGGAGGCGAGGCCGTCCGTCCACCGCGGCCCCCCCTTTGCCATCCCCGTCCTAAACCTCCCTCCAGCGGCTCCACGCCGCCTGCTCGCGTCCCCTCAGCCCCCGCAGCCACCGCCCTCCCTCACACGGGTCCCCGCCATGCTGGCTCTCGCCACCTGGGGCTGAGCCGCAGCCACAGCAGGGACCAAACCCTCCCTGGGACTCGTGCGGGCCAGGTGCCAGGGGGCGCTCCCGAAGCCTGGGGGCACAGCCGATGCCCATTCGCCCCACCCGGGCTCGAGGTGGGTCTGGCAGGAGCCCAGGAGGAAGCGCAGGCGGCAGAGCCGGCGCCCTCGCCCTTGCCAGCGTCCCCTGCCGAGCGAGGGACAGGGACAAAGTTCTGCGCGGGAGCCGGGGTCAGGGCGACCTCGGAGCAGGGGCGGGAGAGGCCAGAGGGGTGTGACCTTGGCAAGCCCCCTCCCGAGGGGCCCGCGGGACAGACAGGGAGACTGGAGGGACGCACAGCCCTCTGCTCGCCCCACATCGCCCTCTGGGGCACCGGACGCGGCAGGGACCCGGGCAGCAGGGGCTGCGCGCCCGCCGGCCAAGCCCCCCGCGGGTGGTCAGAGCCTTCCGGCGCCCCCGCCCCCTGCGGGGCTGGGCTGGGGGCGCGGTGGACCCCGATCCAGACCCGCCCAGCCGCTCCGGCCACCCCACCTCGGGCCAGTCCCCCCGCCCACGGGCGCTTTGAGACGGGACAGCATCTCCGTGCAAAGACCGGGCGGAGAGCGTCCCCGGCTGCCGAGTGACCTTGAACAACCCTCCCCCGGTCTGGGGCCTCAGTTTCCCCCCCCCGCCCCTGCAGAGGAAGCGCCCCGAACTCGGGGCAAGCCCGGTCCCGCCACACGGACCCTCTGGGACCCCACTCACCGTCCTCCAGAGACGCGGGCGCTTGGCTGGGACCAGCGTGGCTGTGACCAGCAGGTGCGAGGTGGCCACCACGAGCCCGAATCCCACGGCCAGCAGGCTGCGCACGGGCAGCAGGGCGTAGGACACGAAGGTGACCAGCAGCAGCTGCCAGACGCCCTGCTCCGCCGCCGCCGAGCCCTCGGCCGCCCCGGCCAGGCCCCGCGCGGGTCCGCCGAGCGCCAGCGGGCAGCAGAGCAGCGCGAAGGTGAGGCTGAGCAGCAGCGCCAGCCGGGCCACCTGCCGCAAGCGCGGCGCCCGCAGCGAGCGCACGTTGGTGATCGCGAGCAGCGCCAGGAAGAGCGCGCAGTGCACCGGGTGCGACCCGCGGGCCAGGCCGGGCGCCGGCCCCGGCGCGCCCAGCAGCTCGCCCAGCGCCAGCGCGCCCGCCAGCGCGCTCAGCACGGCCAGCGCCTTCAGGGTGGCCGCCTGCTCCAGCCGCAGCGTGTAGCCGCGGAACAGCGCCTCCAGCTCGGGGCACGCGAACTCCTCGCCGCACGCCCGGAGCCCGCGCCGGCCGCCCGGCCCGGCCGCCCGCTCCGCACCCCCGGGCTCGCCGCCCCCTCCGCCGCGCGGCGCCCCCGACATCCCAGCGCCATGCAGCGGCCGCGGCCACGGGCGCGCCCCTCGCCGGCCCGGGGAGCCCGGGGTGCCCGGGGTGCCCGGGGCGCCGGGCGCGGGCGGGCGGCGAGGCGCCGGGGCGCGGGCGGGAGGAGCTGGGGCGCCGCTGGCTGCCCAGCGCGCGCGCCCCGAGCGCGTCCCCTCCCGCCCGCCGCGCCTGCGCACTGCGCCCGCCCGCGCCCAGGCCGGTCCTCCGCGGCCACCGCGCTGCGACAGCCGAGCCCCAGAGCCCCGGCCCGGGGCGGGCCCAGGTTGTGCCCACGTCCCCACCCCCCGAGGGGCCGCGAGAGCTTGAACCCCTCCCGGGCCCCGCCGAGCCTCGGAACCTCCACCTGTGCGTAGGGGAACCCGCCCCCTTAAGTCTTTGGAGACGTTAAACAATTCCCTGCGGGGGAAGCGAAGGTCCAGACACATGTGTCCCCTCCCCAAATGAAGCCAGAGTTTGTACTGGGCTGGGGACCCAGACCCGGACCCCCAGGGCAGGGAGGGGACTTCTGGGGTGGGTCCTGGGGGCTCCTGCCAGTGTCCCGGGAAGCGTCCCTCGTGGGGCAGAAGGCTCAGTCCTGGTGCAGATCTGAGGCAGGACGGGTCCCGTCCGGCGCAGAAGGCACCAAGCTGCAGGTGCACTTTGAGCCGGGAGGAGCAGCGTCGTGGACCGCCGGGCTCTGTGCCCCGAAGAAGAGCAGGAGGTTCGGGGAGGGCACCAGGATCCTTCCCAGGAGGACAGGTGGCAGGACGCAGCAGTTCGGCCCTGTACGCTGTGGGCACCTGGGCTAGTGTCTGTCCCAAAAGGATCGAGGGACTCAGTCCCTTCTCGAGGGCCGGAGCAGAGGAGGAACCGTGAGAACCTGAGACCAAACCACCGACCCCACCGACTCCCAGAGACCCAGGCTCCTCTGATCCCGCCCAAGCGCTGGCCTCTCCGCGCAGCTCCAAGGACTGCAGGGCCCCAGAGCCAGCGCCCAATGGTGTCGTGAGGGTTCCGTGACGAAATCTTGAGGTGTCTCTGTTTTCTCTGCGAGTAGGGGACCACACATAATGTCTCCAGAGTGGAGCCTCCGAAGGTTCCCTGCCGACCTGCTTTCCCCGAGGTCAGCAGGCCACACCCGGGCCCGAGGCAGGGCGCATGCCCGACCCTGGCCCCAGCGCTGTTCGCAGCCTGTTCCTCCTTCCAGAATCAGCCCGTCCTCCGGGAAGCCTTGACTGGGCTTTCTCCCTTGTCCCGTCCCCCACCGTCCTTGAAGGTCCAAGTGTCCGCCAGATCCTTCTCGTCCAGCCCCCCCTGTAAACTCCAGTGAAGCTGCAAAGTGTGTTTACACCCCAGTTTTTCTAAGAGCAAAGCAGATCGTACCGCCCAAGGGATCCAACCCCACGCAGAGGAAGGACGTGTGGCACCGCGATCCGGGCAAGGTTTGCGGATGAGTACAACCCTCGGGCGCTTGCTGTGACCCTCAGCTCATCCCCCTGGCAAAAATGAAAGCTCTCTGGTAGGGCTGGCACAGGGGCTCGAAGGAGAGCTGCGAGGGCTCCCCCAGAGGGGCGATGGAAGAGGACGCTCGGGGTACCACAGCTCTGCTCGCTGCCACCCTGCAGGCCGGGTCAAGCGTGCGGGCCGCACAGTACCGAGCGGCTCTGAGGCCTCGTTCTGATGAGGAGGCCGGCTCCAGGCCCCACAGTGGACACGCAGCGTCCAGTCATGCCCTCACCTGCTGTTAAGCCCCAGGCGGAACAGCTGTCCGTCCTGTGACCGCAGGTGTGGACTTGTGCACAGACATGTCACCATCTGCCAGGTAGGATGGGCCGGGCACGGAGAGGGAAGCCACCTACGAGGGGGTCTCCCGAAGTACACCTCGCGTCCTCATAGAAAGGGGGAATCTGGACACAGAGGGTGCATTTGGAGACCTCAAGGAGGCCGGAGGTAGGGCCTGGCTGGCGAGTCCGGGCAGAGCCTCCGGCCTGGCTGGACCAGGCAGGCTAGCACGGGGCTCAGCCCCTCCCAGCTGCCCCGGAAGCCCTTTGCCCTTCCACTTCCTGCGTGACGATCGGCACCGGCCCTCGCAGAAGTTAAGCAGATGCTGGCTGCACTGTGTCCCTGGGCTCGCGGCTCCAGAACTGTGAGCACAGTCGGCTTTCCCTTTACAAACCACGCGCTCTGGGTCGCGCCCGACAGCCTCAAGAGCAGACTAAGAACGAGCCTAAAGCGTTGCCTCCCCTGCATTTTCTTTTTTTTTTTTTTTTTGCTTTTTGGAGACAGAGTCTCGCTTTGTAGTTCAGGCTGGCTCTGAGCTCACTATGGTGCCCAGGCAAGCAGCTGCGAACTCAGCAATCCTCCTGTCTCTGCCTCCTGAGTGCTGGGATTACAGGTGTGAGCCACCTCGTCCGGCATAGTGGTATGCCATGTTGATTGTTGGTGGGCGTGTTTCCACGCCCCGCATTATATGTGGTTACCAGGGATCGAACTCAGGTCCTTGCACTTGCGAGACAGGCGCCAGAACCACTGAGCTAACCCTCTGGCCCATTTTCTCCTTTTATAAAGGCAGCTTCCTGGGGCCTGAGTGTGGGTCCCCGCATTGAGGACGTTTCCCCACGTTCTTGCTTGTTTGGAAAAGGAGGGGTTCAGGAGCAGGCCCCTGATTCACTTGAGGACAGCGATCAGAACCCACCCCATGTATCTCTTCTAGGCTCCTTTTTCCAGAAGGTAACACAGAACTCCAACCCGCGCTACCTTCGTCCAGAGCTATGAGAAGGCATTGGCTCGTGTGGCTGACAGTGGCCGAGTGGGACCCTCACTGCCACCTGTGGCCTGGCCACGGCCACATGATCAGAAGGGAAGTGCTGGCCGCTTTCACTCACTCCCAGAACTGGCTGCAGCCCGGACAACCAGAGCACACAGAAGAGGTCCCACTACTAAAAGCAGGGACTGGAGCTGCTCAGGTGACAAGCGGACAGAAAGCCAGGGACACGCAGCAGGCAGCACCCGGGCTCACCAGTCAGCCACTGTGAGGGCCACTGAGTGGCCGACACAGGAAGGAGACAGAGCGGGAGTGGCTTCTCCGGGGCCTGTGTGATGGAGGACTCTGAGCATCAGACAACCAACCAATTGCGTGTCCCCGTTTGCGGGGAGAACTGCTGGCTGGTGGCGATCAGAGGTGTGGGTAGATCTTTTCCACTTAAGATGGGACCCACCCTCTGTGGACTACGGGCAGCGGAGGAGAAGTGGGCACTAGCCCAGCAGGATCACAAGCGGGCTGCTTCGGGAACAGCTCTGGCAGGGGTGGGAGCATTCGGCCTGCACATCCTCGGTAGCTTCTTGGGCTTGGTCCTCTCCCCTGACTTCTGCTCTGAATCCCCCAAGGCACACAGAGCAAGACTTCTCTGAGGACTTTGGGGTGGTCACAACTCAGCACTGGCTGCTAGGAGAAATTTGTTTCTGTTTGTGACACTGAGGACCAAACCCAGGACCTCCCTGAGCCTCATCCTCAGCCTTTTTCAATTTTTTCTCTGAGACAGGGTCTTGCTAAGTCTTTAAATTTCCCAGGCTAGTCTCAAACTCACAGTCCTTCTGCCTCGGCCTCTCAGAGTCCTGAGACTGCAGGTACGGAGAGATATTTTGACCTGATGGGGAAGACGTGGACACTGACAACATTCAGGATGCCGCATCTCAAAATATTCCAAGCTGGTCTATTGATCAGTTCAAGGTGTGATCGCTTCAGGAATCGTAACTTCAGAAAGAGCCATTTGGCCTGACTTTTCCTACACGCTGCAAACATAAAGGTGCTTTTGGGAGCGATGGTCCGCACACCAAGGCCCGAAAGCTGCCTGGGTCTGCAGACTGCCCGGGGCTGGCAGAACCCTCAACAAACCAGTTCCAGAGCAGCCCTTCTTTCCGTGAGTAATGACCCTCGCACCTCCTGTCCCCGCCTAAGGGCCCTGTGCACATTCGTCCCTCTCCAGGGAGCCGGTTCCTGTGTTAAGGGGTTTCCAGACCCACAGCCCACACGAGGACTGGAGAGATGGGGAATCTTTCTCCCTCGTCGGGCCTGAAGACACCACGTACCAGGGCTCCTCTGGTCCCGGAGTGAGATTTCCCTCAGGAGTCCTCCCTTCCTTTTGCAGACCGACCGGGCCTCCGTTAAAGCTCTCCCCTAGGATCCACATGCACGCAGGGGCCCAGCCTGTCTGTCCCTCAGATCCTGACCCCCAGCCCGGCCCAGCACCCTGCAGAAGCTCCCTGAGGAGGGCACTGTCCTGGGTGACCCACGAGAGCCACAGCGGGCACATTCTGCTCCTGTTCTTCATCGCAGCTTCTTTCTACTGAACTCAGAAGTAGATTCGCTGTGTGCGCTGGGGAACCCCAAACCCTGCTCTTGACCACAAGCTGAGCCCCAGGCTGGTGGTGGACACAGCATGTGTTACGCGCCCCTCCTTGCCCGGCCCTCTGGGACCCTGTGCACACCCCGGAGGGGGCGGCATTCTCGCGAGGGCTTTGCCTGGCTCCCGGTGCCGCGGTCTGTTCCTGTCTGTCCTGTGCTCTTTCCATCAGGAGTCCCTGCTCCAAGAACGGGCCCCCTGGACATTTTGTGCTCATCTCAGACTGTCGGGGTGACAGAGGACTTCGTAATGGTCTTTGCCACACAGGGACAGCAGTTCCGGAAGGAGACAGAGCTGTTGCGTTGGAAGAGCAGAAGTGGCATTGCCAGGCCCTCTCCCCCACAGAGCTGGCCCAGAGCACCACGTGGCACATCCTGTTTCCTTCCAGCACCTCCTGGCTGATCCCACACGTGATCAGGACAGACAAGGTGGGCTGAGATTGGGAGGACAGGCTCTGTCCTCAGAGAGACACAATTAAGAGAAAGAAGGTGGAGTGGAATTCTTCCTTTAAGGAACTGGTTTGTGTGGCTCTGCAGGGTGGGCGCACAGGCTGGAGACCAGGGAGCGCGCGCTCCCCGTCAGACCCCTCGCCACAGGCATGAGCCCTCCCAGGGCATCTGAGCAAAGTCTGCTCGAAGGAAAAGCCGTGGCAAGTCTTCCTGACTCAGTGACGCCAGGTCTGCGCTCGCCGACAGGGTGAGCGAGTGAGGGGCATCTTCCCTATCCAGGGCTGGGGCCGGGAAGCCGGGCTGAGAGCCCTGGCGTGGAGTGTCCTGCAGAGCCTTCCGGAGCCTTCACGTCTCCTGCGGACACAGAGTCCAGGAAACCTTGGGGCAGGCGCCAGAAACTCCGGGCACCTGTTTCTCCACTTGTCACCATCACCCCTACTCCGAAGGATACGGGAGCCTGCGCCCCCAGTGGCTGGGGAGGCAGACCCCAGTCATGCGATCACCGCGCAAACGGCCTGCAGCTTCCTTCCAGGCCCCAGCTGGAAGCCCGGCCCGCTCTCCCCAGACAGCAGTCCCCGGGGACACAGGGCAGGGAAGCCCCACCCGGTCAGCAGGAAGCCGCCGCGGGAAAGACGACGTGGCCGCCCCTCCCACCTGCCGCAGCCTGAGGACTCTCAGGGTCACCGTAAGCCCTGGCTCAGCCACCGAGGGACAAGAGGCAGCCAAGCTGAGGTGCTCCCCACGCCGCTGGCAGGACTCGATTATTTATAGTGACTCCGGGGACCTGAGCCGCCCAGCAGTGTTAACTGGATTTGTGTAAACCGCCCTGGGGCTGCAGCCGCCTGCGGCCGGCCGGGCAGGCGGGCCCTGACGCGGGTGGGAAAACGTTTCCAATCGGGCTCCGGCTCCGGAGAGCCGAGCGTGGCGCGGAGCTGCGCTGACAGCTGCGTCTGGGAGGCCGGAGGAGCTCCAGCCTGAGGATTTGTACTAAAAATAGCATCGCTGGCTTGTGGGTGGAGAATTTGACCCAATTAGAGATTACCAGTTTCAGGAATTACTGGAAAAGAAATCTCATTAAATAGGTTAAATATAGGAGCCAAAGGCTTAAAAGGCCACTTGGGATTAAAAGGGAAACCAAAACTCCAGGAAGGTTTTTAAAACACAGGCTGCAGCCCTCTTGAGGCGGGTCGGAGACTCGTCCGTGGAGCCGCTGCCCGCGTGGAAGGGGCCCGAGACGGGCCCTGGAGCCCGGCGTGGTTCAAAGAGGAGGGACGCCAGCACAGCCGCCCGGCCAGCGCGGTGCCCGCTGGCTGCTGCTGGGTTCGGATGAAATAAACGGCCAGGATGGGCGCTGGCTGGCCGCACGTGACTGGCCCTCACGTGACCTTCCTCGTGTGCACCCCGGGAGTAGAGCGGGACCCGCCCGCCCGCGCCCCCTTCCCCGCCTGCCGGCCTGCGCCCCACCGCCGAGCGGTCGCCCGGGGCACCCGCAGGTACCAGGTCTCCCCGGGACGGAAAGAAGGTTTATCCGCTTCTAAAAAAAGTCACTGGCTTCCTCGTGCCGCGCAGCAGCCCGAGAGCGGGTTGTCGCAGCTCACGCGTCCTGAGAAAACCCCTAAGAAAAGAAACGCTGGGCTCGAACGTCCCTGGGAGGCAACGTTTCCGGCTCCCCGCACAGAGCGCTCAGGCACCCAGGGACCAGGAGTCGGGGTGCCCCGACCCTGCGCCTCCGCCCCACACCGCTCTGCAAGCCCTCGATTTCTGCTGCTTTCTTAAATTTTTATTTATACAGGTACATGCTTTCAGTTCATAGTAATTCCGTTCCACGTATGGAGTCGGTCCCCGTGCACGACACCAGCTAACTTGCCGGGCGTGGTGGCTCACGCCTATAATCCCAGCACTCGGGAGGCAGAAACAGGATTGCTGAGTTCGAGGCTTGCCTGGGCTACATAGTGAGCTCAGGGCCAGCCTGAACTGCAAAGCGAGACCCTGTCTCACAAAAAAAAAAAAAAAACAGCTAACTCTCGTCCCCTTCTCCTTCGCTCCCTCCTCCTTCCCTCCGTATCTTTCCCCTTCCCTTTCCTTTTACAAGTCTCCCTATCTACTACTGTCCACCTTCTGCTATGGGCTTTGTTTATACATTAGGTTTCTCATATATTACAATGGCCCGTGCGTACCCAAATTTATAACAGCACAGCTCATAGCAACTGAATCCTGGAAGTGGCCTGTATGTGGTTCAACAGACGAAAGGCCGAAGAAAATGTAGTGCTTGTTACGCAGTGGAGTACTACTCTGCCGTAAAGGAGAGGCTCGAGCCATCTGCAGGAAAGGAGGTGCACCTCGAAACCGTAATGTTGAGCAAAATCGATCAGCCGCAAACTCTCCCCCCCTTTGCTGTCTCCTGTGACCCAGTGGCCATGTCCCTTCCGCCATGGGGTGCACAGGAAATGCCAGC
Source organism: Thryonomys swinderianus (assembly GCA_004025085.1). Taxonomy (NCBI): domain Eukaryota; kingdom Metazoa; phylum Chordata; class Mammalia; order Rodentia; family Thryonomyidae; genus Thryonomys; species Thryonomys swinderianus. The sequence continues at coordinate 10,912 of PVIC010015201.1, forward strand.
TCTCTTCTCTCAACTCACAGGCAACCCTGGACATTTCTAGTCAGCGATACATGAGGATGTTTCGCACACCAAGGACCCCCAGAGCAGCGGGGCCCTCTGCCCGCTCCCCCTGAGGCTGTCTACCTGGCGTGACGGCAGACCCCGTGGGTCAGGATGGCCTCCTGTTCAGACACTACTTGCAGGTACTCGACGGAGCCCAGCATGGCGACAAAGGGCATTCGCTTCTGGGCCTTCACCTATTTCTCATAAGCATGATGAGAGTTCTTTCTAAGGCAGTTAAGGACCTGAGAGCTGCTTTTGATTTAAAAAAAAAAAATGATTCTTCACTTGGGTTATGCATCCCCAGTAGGTCACTAACCACAGAACAAAGCTTAATCTTCCTTTTATACCTGTCTCCTTCATTGCCTTAAACCGTGGGGTCAGAGCCTTGCTCATCTCTGAGAATACGTGTTAATCATTTGGGGGTGTCTGTCTAAAACGTGCCAATGCAAGACTGATTCGCCTTAAATTTGCATAACTCATCGCATCTCCACTCAAGGCTGGGCACTAAGGTAAGAATTTACAGACACCCCACTGGCTCCCTCGTTAACTGACCAGTCCGATCTTCGCCCTGGGAACTGTACCCCCTTCTGCGCCTGAAGCTGAAGTCCCTTCTCATTTTCTCCTACTTCCTAGTCCTGCCCCGCCCACCCGCCTGTACCCAACACCGACGCATCCTACCGTGCTTTCTGCAAAGAAGTGTCCAGGCCTGTGCGGGCGGAGCTGAGGTCCTCCGGTCCCAGCTGGTGTCACCTGCGAATCAGAGGTTCTCAGAAGCCCTCTCATTCTGTCACCTGCAGGGACAGTTCCAGGAGCCGGGAAAGCAGGCACTTCCTGGCCCCCGGTTATTACAGTGGCCGTGTTGGAGGATGCGGGGGGATCCAGGTGAGAACTCACCGAGAGCAAGGTGGGGAGCGTTCCCCTCAAGGCGCTTCCGGCCCTGGGAAGCCCTAGGGGGTGCCGGCCTCCCAGCATGCGGAGGGTCCTAGCTCCTCTGGCGCCTCCAGCGCCCCAGTCTCCGGGATTTTTATGGAGATTTCTGTATGTGGGCGGCAGGACCTGTACCGCTAACCACTGGTGACCAACCCAGCCCTCTGCCACGGGGGCAGGGCCCCTGCCAAGAGCCCGCACTTGCCGCCATGTCCCTGGATGCGCCTTCTCTTTCTGCCACCTCTTCCGGTCCTTCCGTTGTAAAAACTTTCATCCACATGGGCAAATGAAAGAAGTGTCTTCGAGTGAGTCAAGGAAAGCAACAGACTGCGACACTTCGCCCTGAACCCCTCAACTCTGTCACCTCGGGATGAAGACTCAAGCTCATCACCACAGGGACACGATCCCTTTCATTTGTTAAATTTTATTGTATTTTATTTGGTACTGGGGACGGAACCAGGGCCTTCACACTGCATTACATCCCCAGCCTTTTTTCACTTTTAAAATTCTAAAATACAGTCTCCCCTAAGACTAAATTGCCCTGGCTGGCTTAGACTTGGGATCCTCCTGTCTCAGCCTCCCACAAGCATGTGCCACCCCATCTGGCTTACTGTTTTATTAAAGCAAAACATTTTTTGTTGCATTTTAGGCATGCACAGTGATAACACTCATTACAGGGACTTTGTACCTGTACATGGTACATGGGCCTTTTTGTCCCCATTTCTCCCCCCCTCAAATCCCCCTCCTCCCTCTTTACAAAAGCTTTGCTCCCAATTTTTCCTATTTTCGCTTTTTTTCTTGTCCCTTCCTTCCTTTCTCCCTCCCCCTCCCTTGTTCCTCTTTCCATTTGAACATTTTTCTTCCCATTTCCCAGTATCGATTACACATGTCAGCCCTTATTTCCACATTTGGTTTCTCACACCAGAGAAAACAATGAGATATTGACACACATGACACACATGTGTCTGACTTATTTCATGTAAGAGTATAAGAGTATTGTCTCAAGATCCATCCATTTAGTTATAAATGCCTGAAGTTTGTCCTTCTTTATGGCAGCATAATACTCCATCTTCTTTATTCATTTGTTGGTTGATGGGCATTTGGGCTGTTTATAAGATTTAGCTATTACAAACTGTGCTGCTATGAACATGGGTGTACATGTGTCCCTGTGCTATGTTTTTAATTTTTTCAGGAAGATACCAAGAAGGGGAATATCTGGGTAAAATGGAACCTTTACTTTTAGTTTCTTGAGGGATCTCCACACTGATTTCCACAGTGGTTACACCGTCTACCCTCCCACCAATAGTGGAGAAAGGTTTCTTTCTCCCTACAACCCCTCCAGCATGTTACTGGTTGATTTCTTGACAGCAGCCATTCTTTCTTGGATGAGATGGAATCTCAGTGTTGTCTTAATTTGCATTTCACAAACAACCAGTGATGATGAATGTTTTTTCCACATATTTATTTGCTATTCCTTCTTCTTCATCCTAGGAGTGTCAGATACCCGTTTTCCATCTCAGATGCCTATTTTTTGGATTGGGTCTTTAACTTAGAGGGTCTGATTTTATTTTTGAGTTCTTTATGTATGCTAGATAATAGTCCTTTATCTAAATAGCTGCTAAAAAAATTTTTTTTCTATTCTATGGGTTGTTTCTTCACTGTGTTGATGGTTTCTCTTGCTGAACATAAGCTTTTTATTAAGATGAGGTCCCAGTTGTGGATTCTTTGTAGTATTTCCCCTGCAGCCTTGGTTTTGTTCATAAAGTCTTTGCTTACTCCTGTGTCATCAGCCTTCTATCTATTCTCTTCCAGCCGATTTAGTGTTTCCATTTTAATGTTTAGATCTTCAATCCATTTCGATTTTAGGTTAGTGAGTGATAACAGATGTGGGTCTAGGTCCAGTCTTCGGCACGTGGAAAGTCTGGCTTACATTTAAAATCAGATTGACTGGCCACGCTGTCTTCCCCTCAGAGTCCCTCAGCCTAGCCCAGCACACTTCCTTCCTTTCCCCAAAGCCTTGGCTTTGTTTTCCGGCCTAGCCCTGACCAAGGAGCACATGTGACAACTGGTCGGTATGCTCCTTTGAGTCTTGAAGAGTCCTTGTGCCTTTCTAGTCTAATGCTTCTTTCTTAAAGACATGTTTGGGTTTTGTGTGTGTGTGTGTGTATGTGTGTGCGTATGTGTGTGTTTTTGTGTGTTTTGGGTGTTTGTTTTGAGACAGGATCTCACTTTGTAGTTCACACTGGCCCTGAACATACTGTGTAGCCCAGGCAAGCCTCGAACCCACAGCAATCCTCCTGCCTCTGCCTCCTGAGTGCTGGGATGACAGGCATGAGCCACCACGCCCAGGACCCCAGGTGGCAGCTCGGGTGTCACCTCTTCGAGCCACCAGGGCAGCAGCCAGCCCTCTCCCACCCACAGCCCTTCAGAGAGACAGATGCCCCTGTGCGGGCCAAGGGGCCGCTGTGGCAACCTGTCTCTGCACAAAGGTCAGAGCGTCGCTGGAGAAGAGGCCGCCGGAGGAGATCTCGCCTGGATCCATGGAGCAAAACAGCGCAGAGCAAACCCTAGCTGTGCGCCCTGCCAGACGCTGAACTCTGCAGATGTGTGTAGAGAGAGCTCCGCCCCCAGCCCCATCGCTGTCCAAACCGCCAGAGCCGCACCCTGGGGCGCTCAGGGCCACAGCGCAGCCCGAGGGCACAGACTCGGCTGGTGGGGCCTGGTGTGCGGCGGCTTCGCCTTGGAGCCTCAGGCTCCTCTTCCGAGACCCTGGGAAACGTCACCCTCCAGTGAATGTTAATTGACGAGCAATAACTACGAAGCTCCTCCTGCCTGTGCGCGAGGCACCAGGAGACGAGACGGTGAGGAATGAAAGTGGAGAGAGGGAGAGTCCTGCCCCAAGCTGCTGCTTTCTCTCCGAGAAGACTCGAGACCCAGACTGCACCTGGCAGGCGCCCGCGGGCGGCGTCACAGCGAGTCGGGCCTGGCCGGGCTCTGCGGGGCAGCCCCGCCCTGTCACATCGGCTCCCCTGAGAGCCAGGACTGACCCGAGCCCATGGCGCCAGCTTGCTTTTCTCTCCGTCCTGTCCTGCAAAAGAAATAACCCCGACGTGATAACCAACATTCCCCTTGGGCTTCAGGACTGCCCAGGCCCCTCCCCGTGTACCCTCCGCACTCTTGGTCCGCAAGGGATGTTCTCTTTCCCGCCTTAGAATACTAAATTGCTTTTTTTTTTTTTTTCACTCTACAAACTGGCTTTCAATTTTTTTTTTTTTTTTAAGACAGTGTCTCACTTTGTAGTTCAGGCTGGCCCTGAGCTCACTATGTAGCCCAGGCAAGCCTCAGACTCAGCAATCCTCCTGTCTCTGCCTCCCGAGTGCTGGGATGACAGGCGTGAGCCACCACGCCCGGCACTGTGGTATGTGGTATTGATGGCTGGTGGGTGTGAGTCACCACGCCCAGCAGTGTATGTGGTTACCGGGATCAAACTCAGGACCTTGCGCTTGCAAGGCAGGCGCCGGAACCACTGAGCTAAATCTCTGGCCCTGGCTTTCAGATTTTATAAACACAGAAACACATATACAAGAGGGGAGAAACAAGCCTGTGCTCTCGCCAGCCAGAGACGCCACAGACGTCTATGCTCTGCCACAGCCACGCTGGCACCCTCGGCACGCAGGGACACCGGTGACACTCGCGGCCCCTGTTCCAGAGACAGAGGACAGCGGCCATGAGCTGACTCACGCCGGGGCAGGAGCCTCGCTGGTCAGACCAGCGTTCCCAACTGCCTGGCACCCTGGCTCACATCAGAGCTGGCCGGGCTGACTGCAGCTGCACAGGAGGGAGACTGAGGCAGCCGACTGAGCGTCGGACAAAACCACCGCAGTTTTTCAGGGCTGCCACATACAGCTGTCACACGCCGACTGGCCATTTGATCGCAGGGACTTATTCTCTCAGAGTTTGGAGACCCAAAGCTCAGCATCAAGATCTCACCAAAGCCAGCTCTTTCCGAGGGTCCCTGCTCCCCTCCTGCCGCTGGGGAATGAGGACTGAGGGACAGGTCGTCCCTAAATGTGTCAGATGGTTAGACCTCAGGGCAGCCTATCTGTCCATCATGCAAGAGCTTAGAAAACACGGTATTTATAACACAAGGGAGTACTACCCCGCCTAGAGGAAGATAAACTTGAATCATTTATAGGAAAATAGGTAAACCTTGAGACCATAATGTTAAGTGAAATAAATCAGACATAAGCTTAAATATTGCATGGTTTCTCTTAGAATGAGAAACCCAAGGCACAAATAATGAAAGAGTGAGATAAAAGATGGACAACAGGAAACAGGGAGGTAGATCTTTTGCAAATGGTAAAGGGATCAAGAGATGAAAGGAGAGGAGAAGCAGGGGGCATAAAAAGAATTAAAATGTGCTCCGTACATGTGCCAACTCCTTAGATGAATGTGATCATTAACGTCCTGCAAACTTGGACTGATAAAAATGAAAAACTGAAAGGAAGAGAAAGATGAAGAACAAAGAGGTCCAGTGGGGATATTGATTATTTTAGGCTGACATCACCTGCGGAACCGGCTGGCTTTGCCCGCGTGCATCCAGCTGTGAAGATGTCTTTCCTGTGCCAGCCTTTGTGCCCAGAGACTGGAAACCGGGTTGCAGTGAAGCTGAATGAGTGGGTTCCCTGCAGCGACCCCCCCCCAAGCCAGTCGGGCACCAACCACAAGAGAATAAAGCGATCAAATGCCTGAAAAGTTCCCACCAGGCTCCTCCTGCGCTTTCACAGCAGGACCAGACAAGGAGATAGACGGGGGCCTCGGGCTCCCAGGCAGCCCAAGCACATTCAGCAGCCACAAACACATCCTACCAGGCAGAGGGAGCCAGCAGCGGCCTCCCCAAACCTCCCTCCCCAGCAGCCACGGCTGACTATGAATCGCCTACATCTGGGCTCAGGTGCTACCAGCCAGGACACAACTCTCCAGCTTTGAATCCCTTATTTGCGTGGAGGGCCTGGGCGGGGCCCTCGGGCAGGAATAATCATTAGCCACCCTTGCCTTCGGAGAACTGCCCGCTGCTGTGCTCCGGCTCAGAGCCCGGCTCCCTCAGGCTCCAGCAGAAGTCTCAACAAAAGCCTCATGGGGCCAGGGATTTAGCTCAGTGGTTCCAGCATCTGCCTCGTCAACGCAAGGTCCTGAGTTTGATCCCCAGTATCACACAATGTAATGCCAGGCATGGTGGCTCACACCTGTAATCTCAGCATTCAGGAGGCAGAGGCAGGAGGATTGCTACATAGTGAGCTCAGGGCCAGTCTGAACTACAAAGTGAGACCCTGTCTCAAAAATTAAAAAATTAAAATTAAAAATAAAAGCCTTATGACTACCCGGTATGATGGTGCACTCAGGGAATCCTAGCACAGCATGAGGCTGAGGCAGGAGAATTTCGAGTTCCGGCCCAGCCTGGCAACTTAGAGAGAGTACAGTACTGTTTCTTTGTTCCAAGATTTACTGAGACGTAATCAACAAATGGGCCAGGAATTATCTCTAATTAAGGTGTCCGGGGGGGTTGAATGTGAGTATGTTGAAATGATCGCTAGAGTGTAACGCTTTAACATACCTCCCTTAGTTACTTTTCTCTTTGCTAAGACAAAATACCGGGCACCCAAAGTTAAAGGAGGAGAGGTTTATTATAGCTCACAGTTTGTAGAAGTTTCAGTTCACAGTGAGCAGGCTCCAAGCAAGCTGGTACGCCAGAGCAGCGCTGCAGAGGAGAAACAGTCCATGGTGGGCAGAGGGCAGAGGCCACAAGCTACCATAGCAACTCCTTTCTCCCCCTTTTATACTCTAAACTAGCCAGCTTAAGGGCAGTGCCAAACCACTCAGTGGACTGTTGGTCATCACACACCCTTAATCCCAACGTCAACATTCTAGATCCAGCCGCCTATGATGACACAGGCTTTGGGAGACGTCTAGACAAAGCCACACCAGCACCTGTTCCATCACATAGTTTCTGTTGTGTGGAGCCAGAATACCTGTCATCTCCTGTGAGCACCTTTCAGTACAAACTACATCACTGTGAACCGTCATCTCCCTGCTGTGCGTGGGAGCTCCAAAGTGATCCCTGGTGCTCAGCTGGAACTTTTGAGGCCTGGGTCTCTCTTACCCAACTCTTCTTCCAGACAGAAACAGAGGGGGCACACCACAGCTGCTACCACAAGCTGAAATGCTTTGTTGGCATTGGGAAAATCCGGACTTAGCGCTCTGCAAATTAACAGATCACCACAGGGAAAACCATGTGATCATCTCAACGGGTGCATTAGAAGCGTGTGCTGGGACTCATGACAGTCACAATAAATCCGCACGTGCAGTACAAATGGAAGGAGCATGGACCTGATGACTATACTTGCTAGAAGCCTTCAGAAACCATGATTTTTTGTGACTGAATCTTAGAAATGTTTTTTTTTAAATCAAGAATAAGACAAGGAAGCCCAAACTCATAATTTATATTCAGAGTTTACTGGAGGTCCTCATGAAATATGCCAAAAATAAAAAGCTTAGAATATAAAACACAAAGAGCTTTAACTCTGGAAAATACAGAACTCACCTATTACTACCTCATTCCTATAGTGTTTTCTAAATAGGAAATCCAACAAGATACACAAATTATTAGTCATGCTATCTATGACTAGATACAAGACTGAAAAAATCTACATATGTAATCATCTGGAAAAATATACTTAGAGACATTTATTTCACTGATTTGTTTCTCCACCTTTTCCTTTAACAATAGAAATATAAATTAATTAGAGAAAATAGGAATTTTTGGATATTGAACGTTCTTATCCATAAATAATAAATCATTTCATTTATTTGGATTTCCTTCAGTAACTGCTATAAAAGTTCATACTCCATCCCTATAAAACTCACACCTCTTTCATTAAATTTATTCCTAGATATCCTATAATTTTTGGTTATTCTAAATGGAATCTCTCAGAAATTTGCCTCTAAACATATTTTCCAGAAGATTAAATACATAGATTTTTAAATCTTACATCTAGTTGGGCCAGACATTTAGCTCAGTGGTTCTGGCACCTGCACAAGACCCCTGGTTCGATCCCAGAAACTACATACAACAATACCATGTGTGGTAACTTACACCCACCAACAATCAGTACCACACACCACAATGCCAGGCATGGTGGCTCATGCCTGTAATCCCAGCACTTGGGAGTTAGAGGCAAGAGGATTGTTGAGTTCGAGGCTTGTCTGGGCTACATTACCTAGTGAGCTCAGGGCTAGCATGAACTACAAAGTGAGACCCTGTCTCAAAAAAAAAGCCGGGCGTGGTAGCTCACGCCTGTAATCCCAGCACTCGGGAGGCAGAGACAGGAGGATTACTGAGTTCAAGGCTTGCCTGGGCTACATAGTGAGCTCAGAGCCAGCCTGAACTACAAAGCGAGACCCTGTCTCAAAAAAAAAAAAAAACATATCTAGTCACAGCATTAGACAGCATTAATAATAAATTGTGGATTTTGTTGGCATTGCAAGGTCTTACAAGTACTCCACAGAGATGAAAATATATAGGAAGATGCCCGAATTCTATGCCACATTATTGTTGCTGAGATAAAATACCTGACACCGAAAGTTAAAGGGAAAGTTAAAGGGAAAATTAGCTCACAGTTCATAGAGGTTCTAGTCGATAATTGGCTGGCTCCAGGGCAGGCCTCAGGGCAGCAACAGGTCATGGTGGACAGACAGTAGCAAACCAACCAGAGACCCTTTGATCTCATCCAGATAAAAGGCCAGGTAGCATTCGCACTCGTAATCCTAGTGCCCTCAGGCCTAGCAGTGCACCTTGAGTCAATCCCATGTTCTAGATTCAACCAGGTTTGAAAAAATCATGAAGTCTTGCAGGGACCTCTAAACACAAACCATAGCAAGCTCTCTTTGGTTCCATATGAATTTTGAGATTATTTTCTCCAGATCTGTGAAGAATACTGTGAAGATATTTTGATTGGGGTTGCATTGAATCTGTATATCAATTTGGAAGTATGTACATTTTGACTCTGATTCTGCCCGTCCAGGGACTAATGTCTTTCAATTTGCTGATGTTCTTTCTGATTTTTTGCCAAGGTACTGCAGTTTCCAATGCAGTGGTCTTTTACTTCCTTAGTTAGGTCAGTTACTAAGTATACAATTCTTAAAGTTGCTATTCTGAATGACACTTTTTTCCTAATTTCTTTCTCAGTGAGTTCATCATTAGTGTACAGAAATGCTATCTGTTTTTTGCGTATTGATTTTGGAGCTTTCTACCTAACTGAATTTGGTTATTCATTCTGAGAGTCTTTTAGTGGAATTTGGGGGGGAGTCTTCTATATAGAGGGTGACGTTATCTGGAAATAATGATAATTTGACTTTTTCTTTTCCTTGTATATCCCTTTTATTTCATTCTCTTCCCCAATTGCTCTGGTGAATGTTTTTGAGTACCATGTTTAACAGCAGTGGTGATGACAGATAGCCTTCTCTTATTCCTAATTTTAGAGGAAAAACTTTCAGCTTTTCCCCTTTTCATATAGTATTGTCACTTTGTTTGTCATAAGTGGCTTTTATCGGGTTAAGATAGTTACATATTTTCTCTTAAGGCTTTTGTCATGAATAGATGCTGGATTTTTGTCAGAGGCTTTTTCTGCATCTATTGAGACAATCATGTGATTTTTGTCCTGCTTTCTGTTTATGTACTGTTATTCATTTGTGTATGTTGAACTATCCTTGCATGCCTGGGAGGAAGGCTAGTTGGTCATAATGCATGGTTTTATGTATGATTTGTGTTTCCCAATATTTTGTTGAAGAATTTTACATCTGTATTCATTAAAGAGATTTTCCTGTTTGTTTGGACCCTTCTCTGGTTTTAGGATCAGGATAGTGCTAGCTTCCAAGATTCTGGGAGTATTGCTTCCTTTTCAATATTACTGAAGAGTACTGAGGAGTATTGGTGCTATATCTTTCCTGAAGTTCTTGTGGAATTTGGCAGTGAATCTAGGCTTTTATTAGTCAGTAGGTTTTTAATTGCTGCTTCACTTTTGTTGCCTGTTATTAGATTATTCCAGGTTTTTTAAGGCTCCTTGCTCAGTTTTGGTGATTCATATGTGTTACTGTTTGTATCTAAATGTCCCCCCAAAGCCTCATGTGGTCATAGGTGAGGCTTTTCAGAAGTGGCTGGTTCTAGAGCATTTGATGATGAGGTTAAATGTGAAATACTGGAATCAAGGGTGTGTGATTACTAAATTAGTCCACTGATTGATCTGGCATAGTTCTGAGTGTGGATAATGGAAGGCCCTCCCTCGGTGTGAGTGCTACTCATCCTAAAGGTGGGTAACCTGGATAGTATATAAGAGATGGGAAGAGGGCTACTGTTTTCGCTTGCTACTTTTCTGTTTTTGCTGCCTTCTGTGTGCCATGAGTTGTTTTTCCTTTGTGATGCCCATCTGTCATGTCAATTTATTATAAAATAAAACTTCTACAAACTGAGAGCTACAATAAACCTTTTTTCCTTTACCTGTGGGTGCCAGGTATTTTGTCTCACCGATGAGAAAAGTAACTAAGACAATATATATCTAGGAACCTACCCATTTCTTCTAAAAGATGATTAATTTTTCATGTCAACTTGACAAAGCCACAGTACCCAGATATCATGTCAAACATTTTTCTATAATTATTCCATGAAGATATTTTAGATGAAATTAACATTTAAATGCCTAGACTTTGAATAAAGCATATTATCTTCCATTATGTAGATGGATGTCTTACTTACTTTCTGGATCCAAGGTAGGGCAGCACGGTAGAAAAGAAATCATCTTGACATAACAAGAAGGAGGCAGTGAGACTTCCTCCTCCTTTCCCTTTTTATTCCCTGCAGGCTACGATCCTGTTGGTTGATGCCATCCACTCCCATGGTGGGTCTTCCCTCTTCAAAAAGTCCATCATCTACCCCTACAACTATGCTAAGCCAATTAGTGGATTAATCCAGCACCACACAACCAGTATCCTACTACCTCTGAAAAGCCTCACCTATGAGCACATGAGACATGGGGGGCAAATAAGATATAGGCCATAGAAATGGGCTTTATCCAATCAGTTGAAAGCCTTGAAAAAAGCTGGCCAAAAAGAAAGAACTTTTTCTCCAAGGCGCCATGAACATCAGTTCATTCCTGGGTTCATTCTTTGGACTGCTGGTTTACCTTAACATTCTGAACTTGACCAGATGCACGCTCACTCACACACACACACACACACACACACACAATTAAGTCAACCAATTATTTAAAATGAATCTCCCTCCATGACCTCCCTCCTTGTGTACACATGTATGTATGTGTGTACCCACGTGTGTAGACCATTGATTCTCTTTCTCTGGAGAACCTTAACTAAAACAGTTAGACCATTTATTTGAAATTCTCCTTCTTCATTTTAATGTAGATATTTACATGTTTAAATTCCCTCTGGGCACTGTTTTCACTATGTCCCACCAGTTTTGTTACCATCCCACAGCTTGGGCTTTTATTTCTGCTTACCTCCATGTATTTTCTAGTTGTTCTTGTAATTTTTTTATTTGACCCATTGTTTACTGAGGAAATGTTTCCTTTTTTGTTTCCTTTTTTTTTTTTAGTTGTTTTTGTTTTTCTGGGGTTTTTTTTGTTTTGTTTTGTTTTGTTTACTTTTTTGAGATAGGGTCTCACTTTGTAGTTCAGGCTGGTCCTAAGCTCACTATGTAGCCCAGGCAAGCCTCGAACTCATAGCCATCCTCCTGCCTCTGCCTCCTGAGTGCTGAGATGAAAGGTGGGAGCCACCATGCCCAGCGAGGAATTGTTTCTTAATTTACACACATTTGTGAATTTCCCAAGTGTATCCATCTGATTTCTAACTTCATTCCACTGTGATCAGAGAACCTTCTTTGATGTCAATCCTATGACATTTTTTCTTTCTATACCCTAAGATATAACCCACACTAGAGAGAGTTTCCTATGCATTTCAGAAGAATATGCATCTTTTTGTTTGGGGGCAAAGTGTTTGTCATTACTTTTCCAGTTACCAAATATGCCCCCTTCTTCCTGGTTGCTTTCATTCTTTCTATAATTATAAATCATTGTCCGTGAGAAAATCCTTTTAAGTATCCACCTTTATCTATTGCAGCTTTTAACAAGAAGCTGATGGGAACACAGACATCTTTCCTCATATAGCCCCGTAAGAATCCACTCAGCATCCAGACACTTTCAAGGCCTGAGATGGTTGAGGCCAAGATGGTGGCTGCCCAATGCTCAGAGAGGCCTCTGGGTGGATTACTAAACTCCTTCCCCAAAATGCGCCTTTACAGCAGTGGGTGGGGCTGTCCCAGAAGATGGAATATCACATTTGAGCCGGTTTTCTAGAGCTGCCCAAACCAGGTACCACACACATGCTGCTCAAAGCACAGATGTAGCACTCCAAAGTCCGAGGAGATGGAAGTCCAAGGCCAAGGTGTCAGCTTCTAAGTCAGGGAGGGCATCTGTTCCTGCTTTGCCCAGCTTCTGGTGGCAGTGCCACCCCAGCCTTCACATGGCACTCTCAGTGTGTGCGCCTGCCCCCAAATTTCCTCTCTTAATATGAACTCCATTGCAGGGAGTAGAGGAGTCATCCTAATTAAGTATACTAGTTCATTACTAGTTACTACAATGGAACTAATTTGATCTGCAGTAACCCTTCTTCCAAACAAGGTCATGTTATGAGGTCCGGGGAATTAGAACTCCAAAGTGTGAATTTGAGGAGGAAAATATTCAGATTATACCAACTGACATACAATAAAACATACAGATCTTAAAACACAGATCGATTTTTACTTCTCTCTCAACCCACAGAGCCACCACCCAAATCAAGCCAGAGAACATTCCCAGCCCCCGGCTGGCTCTATCACACCCCTCGAGATAATTCTTTCCCCCAAAGTGAATGCTATTTTAGAGAGACTTTATTTGAAAGCCAAAGATCTATTTTTATCTCCCGATATCAGTTTGAATCTGCCTGCCTCAGCAGGGACTGCCGTCCCTGCACTGTGGTGTCTTCTCAGCACACGATGCAACCCCAGGCTGCCCGCCCTGCGGGTGGAGGTGGAGCGGACGGACACAGGCAACGGCTCCAAGTGATCAGAGGCCATTCCGCAGGACACCAACACTGAGCTCCAGGGCAAGGGCCCCTCCTACCCCGTCCCCTCCCCACACCCCAGCAGCCAGGCCCCTGCCTGTGGCCCTCACCATCTGGGCCACCTTGGAAGATGCTTCCAGGAACCAGACAAGGAGGCTCATCGGAAAGACAAGAACGGGGGCCGCACTGGTCGTCAAATCTCAGAGACTTTATGTACACTTGGGCAAAACGACTCTAAAATTTACATGGAAAAGCTAAGGAAGCAGAACAGATAAAAGAGCCAGTCTTTCTGAGTGATCAAGACTTTTAAAGCCACAGGAACCAAGGTGGTATGGCATTGCCTAACAGGTAGACACACAGATCAGTGAGCAGGAACTCAGAAACAGACCCATTCAGGTGTGGTTAATTAGCATGGAGAAAGACATCAAAGCAGTTCGATGGAGGAAGCACGGCACTTTCGGCAAATGCCAAAGAGTAATTATACATCACAGGCAGAAAAACAAGGCTTTGAAAAAGTAACAAGGGGCTGAGGATGTAGATGTAGCCACAAGGTCCTGAGTTCGATTCCCAGTACCGTAAAAAAAAAATACAGAAAACCAAAGCTTCACATGCTATACCCTATAATTAACTTGATATAGATTTCAAAATTAAAATAAAAGCTATGATGAGCCCAGTGGTAGAATACCTGCCTAACATGTATATATCATGCACATACATAGAAAAAAGTATATATAAAATTTTTAAATTATGATATCAAACATCAAGGATGGAAACAGGATCATTCATGTTGCTGCTGGCAATGAAAAGAGTAGAACCAATCTGAAAAAGATGCTAGTACTTTATTTTAAAATGAAACAAACTTAATCTAACCTGACAGTTCTGCTCCATGATATTTATTTCAGAGAAATGAAAACTTAAATGCACACAAAAGCTTGTCTCTGAGCCAGGCATGGTAGCTCAGGCCTGTCATCCCAGCACTCGGGAGGCAGTGGCAGGAGGATTGCTGAGTTCCAGGCTTGCCTTGGATACATAGTGAGCTGAATGGCAGCCTGAACTACAAAGAGAGACCCTGTCTCAAAAACACATTTTTTTTTATCTGCATATCACCTTTCTTTGTAAGATCCCAGACTGGAAAAATCCAAAATATTTTTAATAGGAGAAGAGGGACATAAACTCTGCTTCATCCATCCTGTGAAATATTACTCAGTAGTGAAAAGAGATTTATTTTTTTGAGACAGGGTCTCACTTTGTAGTTCAGGCTGGCCCTGAGCTCACTGTGTAGCCCAGGCAAGCCTCAAACTCAGTGATCCTCTTGCCTCTGCCTCCGAGTGCTGGGATTACAGGCGTGAGCCACCACACCCAGCAAAGAGAATTTTGATATATAAAACAGCCTGCCAAGATCTCAGGGGCACTGTCCAGAGTGAAAACAAGCAGCCTCAAGGATCATTTTCTGCATTATAACGTGTGTAATAAATAATTAGTTGTGTGTGTGTGTGTGTGTGTGAAATTTTGAAAGGAGAAAGCTATAGAAATGGAACTAACCAGTAGTCACCAAAACTTGGGGAAGGCAGTCAGGAGCAGAGGACAGGTGTGGATAGAAAGGCACAGCAGAGGGATGGTTGTTGTGACAGAGTGTTTGGGCAATTTTATGATAGCAATGTGTATGTGAGAGACCACATGTGCTAATATGACACAAACTCACCACATGTGCTAATATGACACAAACTCCACACATGTACTAACCATACAGTGCAATCTCCTAGCCAAAGAAACCAGCAGAAAAGAACCTGAGACCTCTCTGAGCTATTTCTATGAGTTCCTGTCCATCTGTGTGACTTCAAAGCAAAAGAATGTTTTTCTAAAGAAAGCGCCACACACAGCTTTAAAAATGGGATTAGGCTACCAGCATTTCCAAGGCCTGGATGAATCTCATATTAGGTGAAGCCAAAGCCGCTGGGCATGGAGAACAGCCACACTAAGCTGCATTCCAGGGAAGGGGCTGGTGGATGGAGGTATAGAGGGAACCCAGGAGTGGACCCCGGAGAGAGGAGCCGGAAGAGGCACAGGCCAGAGGCTCTCAGGCTCTTCCTGTGGGTGCCATGACAAGGGTCCGCAGATAAAGAGTCAGAAAGATGCACACAAGAAAAGTGTGTGATTATTACAGCAGAAAGGAAATGGAGGAAACCAAACCTGCCTGTCTTGTGTGTGAATCTCTTACCCGCCAGGACAGGCTGTGTCTAGGAGCACAGTGTCCTCCTGCCTACCTATGCCTGAGTCCCTCGTGAAGTGGCCGACAGCTGCCCCTGCTGTCAAGGGTCCAGAGTCTCTCCATTCACCTGTCTGTGACTGAAGTTCCAGGGCTGAGAAATTTCTGCCTCCGTTAAGAATTTCTTTGGGGGCCAGGGATTCAGCTCAAGTGGTACTGTGCCTCCCTTAGAAGCCCAAGGACCCAAGTTCGATCCCTACTACTAGAAAAAAAAAAAAAGAAGAAGAATTTCTTCTCAAAGTTCTAGAACCCAAACTGAACAAGCTTCAGGAACTATTTTGAGTAGGATTTCTCAACTCTGGAAGTTTCTCCACTGTGCCCTTGTGAGACAGTCAATCTTTGCTGTCAACTTATTTGCATTAATAAAAGCCTAGAAAACTAGTCACACCCACTTCTAAGTGACTAACACTGTGAGGGTGTTTCCAGAGATGATCGGCATGTGGGGTAGCCAACTGAGGGGGAGACCAGCTCAAATGTGCGTATGCCTCTCCTCCTTGAAGTCGTTTATCTCAGGTATTTTATCACAGCAACCCAAAGCTGACTGGGCCCCCAAGGAGTGGGCTGTACTTGGCAAGGAAAGGCATTCAGAACCCAAGAAGCATCCTTTCTCCATCTCTCACCATATCTCATCCCAGAACCACTTGCCTCTTTTCTCTCCGTATCCTCTTTTTTTCCTCTACTTCCGAGGATCTGTGGAGGACTGAAGAGGACTTCCGTCTTAGTCGCTTTCCTGTCACAGCACTCAAGAACTGAAACCACAACTTGACAGGTCTATTTTGGCTCACAGTTCCAGTCTCTGATCAGCTGGCTCCAAGGCAGGAACAGGATGGCAGAGGGGTCAGTAGAAGAAAAACTGCTGGGCCCATGTTGTCCAGGAAACAGAGAGATAAGGGAGGCACCTGGGATAAAGATACACCCTTCTACTGACACTCTCGGGGTCTTGACTACTTTCTCGTTGTGAAACAAAATACCTGACACACAATTTAAAGGAGGAAATGTTTATTTTAGCTCATGGCTTGTGGAGGTTTCAGTCCATAGTCAGCTGGCTCCAAAGAAAGGCAGCATGGTAGAGGAGAAACAGTCCACAGCAGGGTAGGCAGGAAGTAGCAAGTGTTCCTTTCGCTTTTATTCCATTCAGGCTAAAAGCCTATTAGTTGAAGCCACTCAAACTCAGGGTCAGTCTCCTCATTATCCACAACCAGAAATCCACTAAACTAATCAATAGACCAATCCAACTATCATATCCATAATCTAATATCATACACCCATGATCCAGTGACTCCCAAGAGCCCCACCTTTGATCACACAAGACTTTGAGAGGCGCCTAAACACAAATCATAGCATACAGCAACCCACTTCTTTCCATCAGACCATCTCTCAACAGTACACCCAGCTCTGAACTCTGGTGCATTGATCCACTGATCACCACGTTTCCACAGTCCCTTCTCTAACCCTAACAGGAAAAGAAATCAGACTTTTGGATAAGTCAACTCCCCATTAACCTGCCAACTGTGACTGTGGTTGGGGGTCAAGGAAAAAATCAGTGGGGACAAAGTTTGAGGGTGACGAGGAAATTCTTAGAGAGGAAGGTGTCAAACGGCTCACTCCTTGCTCCAATATATGGTGAAGACACATGTAAATGTGCTGTGCAAACATTATGATTCTCAAGTGCAGTGTTTCACCCTCATTAGAAATGATAAAATCAATTTTCTTCACTGGGGCTCTTTGATTCCTAACTTATCTTGAAAGGGAAAAGGAAATTACTTCTCAGGGGTTCCATTGTGAAGGGTCAATTAAATAATAACATGGGACACGTCATTTGTACTCATTCTTTTCCTTTCACTCCCTCCCAGGAGCCATTTTTCTTTTCCAATCATTAGAAATTATTTCAGATTATTTTGAGAAGAAAATGCTCACTATAAACAGCATATATGGTAGCTCTCAACCTCTGAAAAGACTTCTGTTTTGCAGAAGTTAAATTGCATCAGACACAGGCTCTCTGAGATCCGAGCAGGCAGTCTCCTCCAATTAAGCCTCCTTCTGGCATCTGCCGAAATATTTTGCCAATAAGCCATTCCAATCCAAATATAATTCTGATTCTCACAGCACTTTCTGCAGCAATTAAGTGTGTATTTTTTAGCATTCCATGTTGCACTTGGCATCCTCTCTCTCCGCTGGCCTCCGCTCCGTGACCACCTGCAGTCTAATTCTGGCCTCCCCTGTGCTCCGCGCACCCACAAGGCCGCCTGCTCACCCTGCGTGGTCGTGCAAATCGACGGAGAACAAAGGGAATCAGCAGCTTCATGTTCTCTGCCACCTGTGTAAGGAAGCAATTGGCCTCAGGTCACCCTCAGCCAGTGGAGGGGCCCCACCTCTTGCCTGGACCCCACTCCTGACCTCCCCGGTGTGTTCCGGCCACTCCAAACCTCCCGTGGGAAATAGCATCCCAGTGTTTATGCCATGAGGAGACGACAAGGGGACAAGCAGGTGAGCAGGAAAAGCAGGGCATAAGGACCCAGAGGTTGCTGCCTGAGGCACCACCCTCCACGACCCACAGGGGCTCCAACCCTCATGCACAACTCTGGGCAAAGCCAGGTCCTCACGCCCCTACCTTACAGGTGGGGATGGCATGGTGTGTGGCCACTGCCACCAGCAAGGCACACAGAGGTGGCTTCACTCATGTTCTGCCTCCCATCCTGCGGTGTCCCAGCTCTGCCACCTGCCTAAGCCTAGCCCCACGCCCTGAACCCTAACCCTAACCCTGTGCCCCTTCACCCATCTCCTCTCTTCTCTGCCAGAAACCCTCACCAAATCCCACCAGCTCACACTTCCCAGAATGCTCTGCCCCACCACTTTGGCCCTTGCTCTTCAGACCTGACCTGACGGGTCCTCTCTGCTCCTGTCTACACCAGGCAAATCGCCCCAACTGACCAGCCCAACAAGGAGTGTCTCTGTGCCAGACATGGGGACCAACAGCCCCAAGCTGGGTGAGGACTCACCATCCAGGAGATCCCAGGGCCCCCTGCGCCAGACACACAAGCGGAAGCCCCTCCACAGTCCTCTCAGCTCCTCGGGCTCCAGCTCCGCCTGGCCACAAGGCTTTTGCTGCTCCTGGACTCCTCGCCTCCCCTGCACACTCAGGCATGGCCCTCCCCGCCATGGGAACCCATTGGTCAGCCTGCTGGATTCTCTCCTCTGGAAAGTCACATGAGATCACACAAACAGGAAAAGACTGGGAAGAGGAAAAGGAGGGATCCCGGCCCTGCCCGCAGCTAGACCTCAAATGTTGGCCCTCTAGATTGGTAATAAAGTAAACTGTCATTTACAGTCAGCGGCCTATGGCAATTTTCATGGTAGTCCTCTAGGAAACTAATACGTCTGTATAGGGAGTGAAAGAAATATGGGGAATGTTTAAATTTTTAAGAGACATATGACCAGGAATCTCTCTCAGAATCCTTCCCCTCACTTTGAACACACTTATCCCGTTGTTCTGGCACTTTCTGAAGCAGCTCTGGAAGTTTCCTTCAGAAGTGTCTTTATGAGGTGTAATAAAAGTAAGTAAATACGGTGAATACTGCTGCCGGGCACCATTCTACAGAAAAGCAGCCCCTAAAGACACACCAGCATGTCCTCATCCACCGTATTCACCAGGTCCAGCCCTGGGTGATGCTGGATCTTCCCCAAAGTCAACATGACCGAGGAAGAGAAAGGCTTTGAACTGCTTCGGGATATCGAGGTGGCCATGAAAAAATACCCAGGGAAGAGGATGTCACAAACTGCTTCAGACAATGGCAATAACAATGCACATGAAGTGTGTCTGAAGTGAGGGGTATATTTTATTTTGAGGGGGATTTAGGCAATGTGTGTTTTGCTGTAATAAATATTGTTTAGTCTGAATATTCACCACAGTTCTTGTAATCTCACCTCATTTCGAAACTTACCCGGAGATCAAATGTCCACATCCAAACTCCGTTGGTGGCAGCTCTGGATTTGACAATTCCCTCCTTTCCTGGGTTCCCTGTGTACCTCCACTCTGAGCATCCACATTTCTGTGGCACCCCAAATCTGTATCCTGAACCCCAACCCCATATGATAGTATATGGAGACTCGGCCTTTGGGAGGCAACTGGGGTTTAATGAGACCCTGAGGATGGGACCCCAGAGGTCAGAACCCATCTCAGGAGAGGAGGACCCAGAGCACTTTCTGTCTCCGCCATAGAAGAACACACAGGAAGTCGGCCTCCAGAAGCCAGGAAGTGGCTTTCCAGGAAGTCAGTCTGTGACGCCTGGTCTTGGACTTCCGGCCCCCAGGTCTGGGAGACAGAAATGTCTGCTGTGTTGGGTTCGGCTGCCTGGTGTGCCCATGCCTGTGCCCTCTTACATCTGTCTCACGCGCCAACTGGTAACCAACAGTGCTGAAACGGGAGAGATTCAGTCTGCTGTGCCTAGTGTGGGCCTACTCTTAGCCTTCTCTTTGCATTAAGCGCTTCATTTCCTAAACTTCATTGTTTTATGATTATATTTGAGGGTTTTTTCAAGACTTCCAAATCAGTTTATTAATTCTTGTCCCTACAGCTGGCAGAGTTATTACTTGAACAAAACCATTTAAAATTACCCAAATATCTAAGGTAGGTACATGTACAAAAGCTACACAAAATAAAACCATTTAAAATGGAATAGATACCATAATTTGTCCTTGGCCATAGCTTCTATATTCAGAGTGACTGTGAAATTAAAACCTAAGGCAAAAACTGTACCCCGCGTGCTCTGAGTGACTGAACAAGGGTAGTCAGCCTTTCACTGTTACACATTTAGTGTCTCTGGGGTTTCAGGAGTGAAACGCCATGATACTTTCAATTTATGATTATATCTGAAATGTCCTTGACTTTACCTGCCCTAAAAATAGCTAACAGAGAAATAAATTGAGATGATGGCTAGCATTACCTTTTGAAGTACTGAAAATGCAGAAATTATATTGATGATACTACAATAATTTTTATGAATTTTTTGTTTATTTTCTGCACAGATTTTCATATAAATTGTTCTTTTGGTTTTGAAATTTCTGTAAAGGAACCTGTACATTTTTTATATTTTTCTCTATAACCACTTAGAAACAAATGGACTTTTACCAAATTTAAATCCAAAGGTTATCACAATGAAATTGTAAAAACCACCTCATCAGGTATAACCACTGATCCTCTGTTTCCCTTCCCATTTCCTTCCTTCTTTTTCTACTCCTCCCCCAAGACTCAAAGAAATTCACTTTCTCTTCTAAGGAGGAATAATTTTAGAGTTATCCTCCATTTAACTATGTTCCATTCAAAAATAAATAGCATATACATCATATGTGGTTTTTTTAATTTTTAAAGTTTTTCTTGAACTAGGAATGGAATTGCTTAACCTAATTAAGAATAATCTATTTCAAATGATTCACATTTTACTTTCTGAGGACACACTGAAGACACTCTTTTTGAAATCTGAGAGATGGCAAAAACATTTGCTATCACTAATCAGTTTTGAACTTTTTTCTTGGGCATTCTAACCAATGTCATAGAAAAGGGGAAAAATAAAGTCCACACATTGTAAAGAAGAAATTCAGTTTTTTGCAAAAGATATAGATGTTAACTTAGAAATTGTGCCTTTGGGGTTTTGGGGGGGCTCATCTTTTCATAGTTTCCTAATATGAAAGATTAGATATTGACTTGAAACTCTCTCTTTTTCTAATAAAAGCATTTAATAGGATAAATTTCCCTCTAAGCCCTGGGTTAGCTGGATCCTAGAAATTCTGATATGTCTTTATTTTTGTTCAGTTTAAAATATTTTTCTGGTTCTCTGAGACTTTCCCTTTGATTCATGGGTGATTTCAAAGCATTTGCTTCATCTCCAAGTGTTTAGAGACTTTCTTGTTTTACTTCTGTCTCTGATTTCTGCTTCCGTCCTGGGCCCCCCAGTCCTGTCTGAGAGTCACAGTGGAGTCCACTGGGAGGGGACCAGAGAGTGGCCTTCTCGGCTGCCCTACCCAGGGCTGTGATAGAAGGGCAGGACCTCTCTCTGGCTGGTACTGCTGGGGACCTCGCCCCTTCACCCACGGATCTGTGTGAACCCCGGGTCTTTGGTGTCAGATTGGAACTGGATTGTAGGAGCCCCGGCCAGTAATAGAGAAGCAGTGCTAAGCCTCAAGAATCACATGCTTTTGAGCAAAAAGAGGGAGCAGTTTCTCAGAGGAGATGCTGTCTGCCTAGTAGCTGGCAGGGGAAAAACAGAGCTGGAGGACAGCTACCCTGAGGAAAGCAGAGTTTATTCAGACGCCATTTTAAAGGGAAAAAGAAACATCAGTATAGAACTGAGCTTGATTCTGAATACAGCCAACTCATGTCTTACAGCCAAAGAACCGGTTGGGTGGAAAGGAAATAACTTAACGTAGACATCTTGATAAACTGACCTCCAACAGTCCTTGCAGAGAACAGGCTGGCAGGCATCGGGCCCCAAGGGAAAGGGTGGAGGATGAAGACCCTGTTCAGGGTAGATGGAGTCTCTCCAAACTGTCTCAGTACGATTCCCTCCCAAACTGGTCTGTGGGCAGGAACAGAAGGTGGAGGTCGGGGCCGAATGGGAAGAGGCCACAGGAGGCCACCGGAGTGGGGTCGAGGAGAATCCTTGTCCCAGGAAGGTCTTGGTAGGACACACACAGTATTGGGTGCATTAGATGATGGTGATGATGATGATGATGATGATGATGTGTGTGTGTGTGTGCGTGCACTCACATGCATGCCAGTAGCTAAATCACTATCACTCAACACGCCACGCCTTTGCAAAGCATGGTAACACACGAGCTGAAGGGAGCAAGCTGCTCTCAGGGCTGAGATGGCAGGAGAGTGTGCACCCGAGGGAAGCAGAGGGCAGGAGAAGGGTCCAGAGATGCCAGCAGGGAGGGCGCCTGTGTGCTGGGTGCTTGCTCCCTCCTGGCTGGGACACAGGGCCAGGAGGGGCGCCATCCCCAGAAGGTCTGCTGCAGGATTAGCATAAACCTCCCCAGCATGCAGAGAGGATGAGCCCCCAGCCAGCTCCAGCTCCACACAGCCCTGCACCCCGGGAAACCAAACACTCGCTAAAAATAGTTCTCTCCTACACTGAAGGCAGAGAGATTTTAGAGACAGGTTTCCTGGAGAATCAGTAAAATCATCACTATACTCAATGCACTTTGATGAAATTTCACCCAGTCTGTCTTGGGAGCCAAGCCAAGTATGGGATCCTGGGAAGGTGGGGATGAGGGGACTCTGTGGGCATAAGACACCTGTCCTTCAGGGAGGTCTCCGCGATTGGGGTGCAGCAGGGGGGCAAGCACACAGCCTTCCAGCTCCCTCCATCCAGACACTGGCGACAGCAGTGAACGTTCTTATCTCACACACCCTCCGCCATCAGGACAAACCCCTCAGCGCTGGGCTACAGGAGGGGCTGGCAGGGCCCTGTCCTTGCTCGGGGAGGACTCACAGTCCCCTTCAGAACATTGACATGGACAAATATCATAAGCAGAAAATGCATTTACCACACTTATCCTGCCGGGCATTGCAGCCACACTGGACGCTGTGGTCAGTGTTCCTGATCACGGGGCTGACCAGGAGTGTGGAGCCAGAGGATCACACTGACTGCTGGCAGCCCAGGAAAAGGTCCAGTTTTGCAATCTGAAGTATGATTTCCACTGAGTATGTTTTGCTTCTGCACATTGTAAAGTGGAAAAATTAACATACATCCATCCTAAGCCTGGAATTTGCTATATTTTCTATTTGCTTAAATGGAATGGCTCTGTGGACAGATAATGATGGAGCCTGGCTTTTCATCAGGCCTTGGGGCAGCTCAGGGGAGCCAGGACCTAAGAGCAAAATCCATCAGTCTGGGAGGCCAAGGCAGGAGGATCACAAATTTGAGCCCAGCCTGGGAAATTTAGTGATTTACCAGGACTTTACCTTAAAATAAAATATAAAATGGGCTGGGAATGTAGCTCAGTGCAAAGACCCGGGATTCAATCCCTAGTAAATAAAGCCAAAAGAGCACAATCCTAAGGTTCCTATCTGAGTTTATTCCACGAGCAATGACAGGGTCCCGCTGCCTCCTTGAGACGTGGCACGTGCCATGTCCACTCCCTGCCCACCCCCACCTCCCCGGTCAGGCTCCTCCCAGCACCCCTCGTGCGTCAGCTGCCCACCTTGCCCTTAGCATCCTCTGCCATGGAAGAAGCGGCAGTGCCCTACATGGTGGAGACTCAGCTCCATACCAGAGCTCAGGCCCCTGGAGGGGCCCAGGTGCATAGAAGATGCCACGAAGGCCACCGGGAGTAGGAGGAGGTCTGTGTCCTCAGCTCCACGCACAGCCACGTCCCACTGTGGGGATGGGCGCATCAGGCTTCTCTCCCCTGGGAGAGGCTCAACCACACGGCTCACACGTGAGGCTCCTCTGCCTCAGTTGCCAGCCACTGTCACCAGAAGGTGACACTTAGGTTTCCTTCAGCAGCAGGAGAGCTTGTGCTGATGCAACCAGTGGCAGCCGGAGCCACGAGTCAGCCATGAGCCGGCGCCACGAGACCACAAGCCACCAGCTCTGGAGAGCCATCCTGGCAGCCACTGAAATGTCATCCACACCAAAGAACGCCACAGTCCGGTCAAAGCCGCGGGTGAGGACAGTAACTGAGTGCCACCCATTCCCATATCCCTGTGCTCTCTTCCTGTACCACCCATGGGTTGCCGCTGTCTGCACTCAGCTCGGCCTCCTGCATAAGACAAAAGAGGTACCTGCCCCGGAGTGTAGAGCACAGGGCCCAGGCCTTGCTCGGGGTGGATGGACCAACACGGGCAGGAAAGGTCCTGGACGCACAGTGACAAGAGCTCTCCTAAAGAGCCACCGAGTAGCCAGACACACTCCTGCCATACAATCTGGCCAGCTCACTGTGGGGTGCCCACCTAGAGGGACTGAAAATGTCCATCCACACCAGCCACACACATTGCACCCCCTCTCTCCCTCTCCCTCTCCCTCTCCCTCTCCCTCTCTCTCTCTGGCTCTGTCTGTCTGTCTGTCTGTCTGTCTGTCTGTCTCTCTCTCTCTCTCTCTCTCTCTCTTTCACTCTCTATCTCAGATGGTGCTAGGGCTGGAAGCCAGAACCTGGTGCAGGAACATGAGTGCCCACCATTGAGCCACCCAACAGCAGTTTATAGAAGTTTGTTCATCGGG
>PVIC010015202.1:0-35509 GCA_004025085.1 Thryonomys swinderianus
CATGACTACATTATTTGGCATTTGCTGTGTATGGGGACTGCTATACATGTATTTCTCTCCCAAACCTACAAGGTCCATGTTACCATTTCAGCTGGGAAACTAAGGGCTCCACTTGGGCCCTGCCACTGACTGGCACCTGCCTGCCTGTGTCCTCCCGCCTCCCTCCTAGTGAACTCTTCTTCCTTCGGGGCCTGGCCAGGTCCTTTGTGTGCATCCTCGAACTGTAGCTCAGCATCGCTTCCTTCCAAATGGCTTGTGTGAATCAGCTTGCTTCCGAGTCCAGAGCTTTCTAGCCGTGCGTCCTTTGTGATGTGTTACTTCTCCTACCTTGCGCCGCCGACTGTGTCTTCAGGTCCCTTTAGCAGCCGGGCTGGCGGCGCGCGTCTGTCTTCTGAGGCTCTGGAGACAGTCATGCTGCTGTCTCTCTGTCCTCGGAAGCCAAGTGCCTTTGTTTCTTGAACACGCCGTTCCCTCCGCCTGGTGTACTCTTCCCCTGCTTTATATTTAGCCAGCTCCCCTGCGTCCTTTAAGATGCCTCTCAAATGTCACCTCCACAGAGCAGCAGCGCGGCTCTCCTGTCTCTGTTGCTTCTCTTTCTCTCTCTGCCTGCCCCTTACTTCCCCTCTCTCCCTCTCTTCGTTCTGCTCTGCTGGGATCAAACCCAGGGTCTTACGCGTACTAGCCAAGTACACTACTACTGAACCCCCCGCCCAGCCCCTTTTTGTTTTTTAGACTTGGATGTCGTCTGTCCAAGCTGCTGACCGCCGGCTCCAGCCGCCCGAATGGCCGGGCCACAGGCGCGCGTGTCGCCCACCCTGGCAAGCACAGTCCCCCCGACGCCCGTGTGCGAAGTGAACTTCTCTGTTCCGTGGCCACCGTCGTGAAGGACCTGGATTGTCCTGGGGAGACAGTCCTGGCACGGCTGGAAATCGCTTCCGTGGGCGGCGCCGCTTTCTCCCTAGGGTGTAGCCCCGGAGGGGCTGGGGCTGAGCCGCTCCCGGCCAGCAGCGTGGCCACCGGCACCCGGCCGCCCGCCCGTGCTGATGGACGCGCCGCAGACCCTCGGTCTCCCGCGCCCCCCGCCGCACTGCGCCTGCCTGAGCTCCGCCTCCTCCTGGGCACCGACGCCCCGGAAGCCGGCACATCCGCCGCGGGCCGTTTGCGTCCCTGTGCCTTCCTCCGGATGCTCCCTCGGGGTGACTTGTCCCTCAGGTCTTGCCCTCTGGCCTCCGGTCCTCCTCCCTCCTCCCGCAGGGCCGCCCTTGCCCGCTGCCGCCCCTCCCTCCACAGCCACCCGCCCCTCCTCCTCCGTGGCGGCCTGCCCTGGTAGAGCAGAGGGAGCCGCTGGGCCAGGCCCTTCGCAAGACTTCCCTGCGCGCCGTCAGGCCCCGGGGCTCAGCACACACCGAGATCTGTCTCTGGTCTGCTGCCCTCCCGAGCTCCTGCCGGCTGCGCGGTGCGCGGAGGACCAGGCTCCCGCGGGAGATCTGCAGACCCTGGGCACTTCCAGAGGCGCCGGGCTGCGACAGTGCGGCAGAGCTGTAGCTTTTCGCTTTCTGCTTCATCGGTCTGTCCGACAAATCCTTCATTAAACAAAGTAATGCCTGCCCTCTCCTCCCCTGCTCTCCCAGCCGAGGCCGCCCAGACTCCCCTCTGCAGACGCCGCGTGCTTTCGCTGCTGACCGTCCCTGGGCTGCGGGCGCCTTCTCGGGGTGGGCCGTCTCACAGCCCTTGAGTTGTGTACACACAGTCCTTGAGTTGTGTACACGCGCTTTAGCCCTGCTAGGAAGAGACAAAACAGAAACGAAAGCAGAGACTTAGGTTGAATTAATAAAGGGGTTTCCGGTCTCTTCCATCCAAAGTGAACAGCTTCGTGAGTCACCATAAATAGTATCTTTCTTAAGCTCCGGTCACGAGGCAGGGAGTGTTGTCCGCTCTGCCGAGGGCCGCTGTGATTCCACCGCGTCAGACGCAGGGTCCAAGGACGGTGTGTGCGCGTGTTTTAGGAAGAAGCCTCCACTTCGGATGTCCAAGTTGTCCTCTTGCCTGAACTCGGGGCCTGAGCACCAGCCCGAGTCCTCCCTCTGCGCTGCTTCTCCCTGCGCCTTCTCTGCACCCAGCGCTCAGGGCCCAGGGCCCTTCTCCGCCCACCCGCTCTAGCCTGGAAGAGCTCAGGGACGGCAGGGGTTCAGAAAAGACCCGTGACAAAACTAATACATGGAAATAATGTACTTTTTTTCTTTTTCATCACTGATTTGGGTTACTAATTTCTGTTTGACCTAAATAAGAGTTACACCCTGTTTTTCTTAGAAAATTGATGAGCAAATATACCAGCACTTTTAGGGAAATCAGCACCAGTGCCGGCAGAATCTGTATTTATCTGATCGCACTGACGTTTTCGTTCTTAGACAATTAGATGTTAGCATCATTTAAATGTTTCTGAGAGTGGTCTAATGAGGAATCCCTTCTTCAGTTTACTCAATAAAGTACGAACATTTATAGTGATTTCTGAGGATCAGAAGCTACAAATTCTTGTGAAAACTCACCTTTTATTAGTCCCAAGTGGCCCCTGAGCCCAATACTTTTCAGACCTGCTCCAGAATTTGCTTCTCTTCAACGTTTAGACTGATCAATTTTCAGAAATTGTAGGAGAAAAATATAAATTCTGTCTCCAAATGATGTTTATAATCTCATATCTAAATTAAAACATGTCGCTTCCACAGCAATAGTCACTATGGAAATAGAAACATATAGGCCTCGATTCTAAATCAAGACAGTGTTTAGCCGAGTGGTATATATTTTCCATCATGTTTTTTAAAAATCTGTTACAGTGTATGCATTTTCAAAGGCTTGGATTTGATAAGCTTTTGAGAAATAGTACATGCGTGGGTCAGATCAAAATTAAATGAATTATATATATTTTCTAATGGGGTTTATGATATTAATGAAAATAGTGTTGAATTACTGGACTTACACATGAAATTTAAAAAAATAAAAGCCAGTGCTCGCTTTGGTAGCACATATACTAAAAAATAAAATCCTATGTGAAACAAATCCGTGGAAGCTTCTAGAGCAGGAAGATATGTTTAAGCATCATCTCCATTCAAATTCTTCTAAAATTTAAATGTCGTATTAAGAATACTGACATTATAGAATGGATTTAGGGTTTAAATAGAATTACCACTCACATCTCAATTTACACGTAATTATCAAGCTTAATTTAGTTTTAGAAGCTGTTTAAAAATATATTTGCTAGTTCAAAAATTTGTCAGCTTAAAAAACCTCAAAGTAATAATAGAAATAATTTATTCTTATGTTATACAAAAAGACTTTAAATTTATTTAGAAGTTTTAGAAATTCAAAAAGGCTTTTTATCCCTACGCAGATATGTTTTCATCATTTTCACTTTTTTTTCTATCAATTAGTTAGCAAATACTCCTTTAACCAGTATCTGCGTGCCTACTATGTGCCAGGCAATGTTCTAAAACCGAATGTCACTTCCTAGATCATATAAAACAAACATATGCTGTGATAATTTTGCTTTAAATATCACAAGCCAAGCATATCTCTTTTACATAAAATACATCATTATTCTCGTTTTAAAATCGCATAGTTCCTTTCAAGGAGCTCAAGATGTTTTTAAGAGTCAAAACATATTATCTTCACATTATCCCCTGAAAATGGAAACCAAGCCCTACCTACCTCTTCTTCCACTTGTTAGAAATGGAAAGAAGTGATTGTGTACTTGGTAAATCAGACAGAAAATGATACAGCAAGTCTACTAGATCTTTGCCCAGCAATTGCTTGCTGATTATAAAGTGAGAGCGGCTTAGTCTCCTCTTCACCATAAAATACACTGCCAGAATTCCATCTTCATTCTTTATCTTCCTTCCCTCCAAGCTTGGGGTTGGACCAGCATCTCTTCCTCTGCCGATACTTAACCTCACAAATTGCCTGCTTATATATACTGCAACGCCACGGAGTGAAATATATAGGTCATCCCATGCTCTGTGTGTGTGTTCAGAACCTTCACCACTTGGACAGGCATTTAGAGTGCAGCTTGTCTCATAGTTAGCCAGAATGCTAAGCTCTTTCTTGGTAGCAGCTGACATCTTACATTCGAGGCTGCAAAAGCACTGGGAGTAAAGATGTGTAAAGCCGAGGTGTGTGAGGTTCCCCTCACCCTCACAGAGCTACCCTGGTCTGGTTGACTCTACTTGTCTTTTGCTGTCTATCCAGCTTCATTTTCTTCAGCTTTCCCGAACTTTCCGGAGACTCAGCCCTGGGCTCTATCAACTCACACGTTCCTGTTTTGCTCTCAACTGACATGACCAGCTCTTTGGAGCCACAGACACTGACTCTTAGTTGAGTCTCAGAAACTGCTCAGGAAATGATGGATTTGAAGTTTTACCTCAAGTCTTACAGAGTAAGTGGGTCATTAGAGCTCTCAGGTATACGAATGACAAGTAAATGAACGAATCAGCAAGTTGAGCACTTGCTATTCCGAGAAACCCGGAGAGAGGGCGCTCGTGTCTGTTTAGATGTGAGTCTGGATAGATCCTCCCCCTTGAGGCTGGAAGGCGGAGGCTGTGAGGTTCCGGCCTCCTGTGCAGCTCTGACATCATCCAGGTAAACACGTAGTCTTCTCTTGGAAACCTTCTTGGCTGACTTAACCCTTATCCTCTCCAGGCCGGTCAGGGCCGTGGAGATTCACCTGGAATTCTCAACGCCGTGTGTGAGAAAAAAATTATCTGAAGAAAGTCGAGTTGCAGTTGAGAGGGCAAGAGTGGAAGAGGATAGGTGGCTGCCAATTTGTCAAGTTCTGTACCCCAAAGCCCAGGCAGGAGGGTCAGAAGGCCTCACGTGTCCAGAGGGGTGTTTCGGTCCTGCTGGACATTTTCTCCTCGGTTTAGCAGGAAAAGGCAAAAAGTGATGTATATTTGTCTTTTGGATCATGGCATCTTGAAAAATTCACGTTTCAGCACAACAACAACAAAGCATCACTCAGAATAGACCTTTTATGTTGGAAATACCTACTTAGTACAAAAAATAGAATTTATCTGTAAATTTTTTAATGTTTTATAAGGTTAACTTGCTTTGTAAATTAGCAACTATAAGTAACAACAGTTATAAAGCCTTTAGCAACCTTTATGTCCAAAGTTCAAAATATTATCAATGAGAAAAATTAATTAGCTGAAGTCATCTAAACACATTTTACAATTTGTTTGTCTTTAAATTTGATTTGACATTTAGATTAAACCCTGATTTTTAAAAAAAAAATTCTTTGATGCTACTTGGCATGTCTTTATACTACATTATGTAGTATAAACTGCTGCGGAATACAAGGTCAGCACTGAGATGTCAGCAGCAAGGCACACCCCCTTGGCCCTGAGAGGCGCCCCCAGGCGCTCCCGGAGCAGCCGCAGCAGCTATTTACACTGAGCTGAGGGAGACGACTGCGGAAATGTCAGGATGCGGTACCGTTTTGGAAGCTGGACACTATAAAGAGAATTAGACTTTCAGTTCTGATGGGCAGGGCGGTGACCGGAGAGGGTCTTTGGTGTTAGAGTGACGGGTGCTGGCGGAGGGAGGGCGCGATGTGACCAGCCCAAGTGCTGGTGACAAGCTGTAGTGCTCACGACCCCACTTGTGAATCATCCTCAGCCTTCTTTTTTTTTTTTTTTTTTTGAGACAGGGTCTCGCTTTGTAGTTCAGGCTGGCCCTGAGCTCACTATGGAGCCCAGGCAAGCCTGGAACTCAGCAATCCTCCTGCCTCGGCCTCCCGAGTGCTGGGATGCCCGGCGTGAGCCACCAGGCCCGGCACTGTGGTACGTGGTATTGATGGCTGGTGGGCTTGAGTCTCCATGCCCAGCATTGTATGTGGTTACTGGGGATCGAACTCAGGACCTTGTGCTTGGGAGGCAGGCGCTGGAACCACTGAGCTAAATCTCCGGCCCTCCTGACCTTTTTTACTTTGGGGATAGGGCATTATTAACTCACTAAGTTGTAATTCTCCTGTCTCAGCCTCCTAGAGGGCTAGGATTATAAGTGTGTGGCATCACATTGGACTCTTGCTTCAATCTCTATGGTCCAGCAATACAGACCTACTTACTTTTCAAATGTGCTAAACTATTTCATGCTTTATTGCTGTTAGCTCTTTTCTGAATACCAACACGGTCCTAATCTTCTTAGTTAATTTGTTTATACTTAAGGGAAAAATACACACAAACATTCATGTGTTAGCTGTGAGATACCGGAGTGGTAAAGGTAAAGAGCAGGACCCTGTGGCAGCCTACTTGCTTTTGTGCCGCCCACCTTACACATATATATTCTCTTAATAAAACTAGTGGTTGTTAGTACGTGATTCATTGAATCTTCAAATTGCTGTTTCTCATTTAAAAGCATCTGGGAGAACTGTCCACACCGTCACCTGCACACAGACCTCACACTTCCATTATGTAATGTTCTTCTGTATAGCTGGACGGTAAGGTTTTGTGCAGTTCTTTACTGAGGGTGTCCAAAGTGTTCCTTATTTTAAAAATATTACTAGCCAAGCTTGAGGAAGGATTCTGTGGATGCCTGACTGTCTGTGTCAGTGTTCTTTAGGATGTCACGAAAAGGGAGGGTCACTGGTGTATGTGTCTTCAGGTTTTGTAGCTACAGTAGTTCCTCTTGTCCCTCTTGAACCTGAGGGACAGGTTCTAAGACCACAGGGGATGCCTAGAGCCACAGAAGTGTGGAATGCAGTGTGTGTGTGCTGTTCAACAAACAGTTACTGTGTAGTGTGAATCGTGTGTTTCTCCCAGATCCTCATATATTAAAGGCTTGGCCCCAGCTGGATGCTCTTGGAATGGTGGGACTAAAAAAAAGTGGTGCCTGGGGCCGGAGATTTAGCTCAGTGGTTCCGGCACCTGCTTAGCAAGCGCGAAGTCCCAGGTTCGATCCGGTAACCACACACCACAGTGCCGAGCATGGTGACTCACGTTCACCAGCACTCAGTACCGCACAGCACAGTGCCTGGCGTGGTGGCTCACGCCTGTCATCCCAGCCCTCGGGAGGCAGAGCAGGGCCAGCCTGAACTACAAAGGAAGGCCCTATCTCAAAAACAAAACAAAACCCCAAAAATCAAGGTGAGGCCTGCTGGGAGTGGGGTGATGGAACCATGGCTTTCTTCTTCTTCCCCCATCCTTTCTGTTACAGTTTATATCTGGATGCTCCCTAATGCCGCACACAGTCATGGGTGGGGCTTGCGGTGTGTGATTGGATTACAGGGCTTACATGTGAACCCTAAATACTGACTCCACGTCTGCTTGGAAGAGGCAGGTCCGGGGTGTGGCCGGGAAGGGTTTAGCTCACGTCCAGCCGCTCCCGTGAGCTCTCTTTGTGTCTCTGTCTCTCTCTTCCTCTCACACCCATAGACACACGCTCTCTCACTCTCATATTCTGTCCCTCTCTGTTACCATACCTAGCGATGTCACGCCTGGGAGCCAGCTGAGCCTGGACTAACACCTCCGCAGGCGGTGATCCGGAGTAAACATCTCCTCCGTTCATTTGCTGGCTCGAGATACGGAGTCCCAGTGATTAGGAAGGTAACCAACACGCATGCGTGAGTTGAGAGGCTTGGCCAGCCCAGTGTTCATCTGACCTCCAGAGGGCGCTGTCTCTCAGCTCCAGGGCAGCAGGGCCCTGGAGGGTAGCATCTCTCCCACGGTAAGCCAAAAATCCTTCTCTCTCTGAAGGTTGACTGTCCCAGGTATTCATTATGGGTACGAGGCTGACTGACATACCTTCCCACCCCTTTCCCTGAAAGTAAGACCTCGCTGCAAGATAGCCTTTCAAACTAGAGATCAAAACCGCTGGCCAATCAGCCTGTCCTCCCATCGCTAGTTTGCTCAGTGGCTGCTGTGTAAGGCGGATAAGGCAAGGTTAAGCTGATGGGGGCCGATATTACTGATCTCTGGTCGTTAAGGCTGATTATTTTCCGAAAAGATCTTTTCAAGGAAACACAGTATAATAAACTCTAATTTTCAATTAGACATAGACATGAACAACAACTCATCATCAGGGAGGGCAGTGATGACAGTGTACTATAATAAAATTGTGTGACTGTGGTCTCGCAGTCTGTCTCACATACCTCCCTGGGCTTGTCCTTATGAAGATGCAAGAGAAGACAGAGCCCAAGGTGAGAGGGGACAAGGTGGCACGTGAGCCCTCTTGTCTCCCGAGGAGACTGTGACCTCAAGGTTACTGTGTACGGTTGTGCCTAGGTGGCCCCCAAAGCCCGGGTGGCCTCAGCTGGGGCTTTTGCAGATGTGGCTGGATCTAGGGTGTGTGATTGATTCATGGTGCAGTGCTAGGGTGAAAATGCTAGGATTAAGGTGTGGTGGCAGAATATGTCCACCGACCGGCCTGACGCACCTCCTAGCCCTGGTGATTTAGAAAGAATATAAAAGGGACAGAAAGAGGGTATTGTGGTATCTTGCATCTTTTGCTACCATCTGCATGCCATGAACTGTTTGTCCTCTTTAATGCCACCCTGCCTTGGAGCTGGCCAATTATGGACTGAAAGGTCTGTGAACTCTGAGCCAAATGAATCATCTCTCCTTTAACTTTGGGTGCTGGGTATTTTGTCTTAGCAAGGAGAAAAGTTACAAGACAGAATCCCTACTAGAGAAGTAGGGTTGTTGCTGTGACTGTACCGAGGTCTGTACCATGTGGGTTAGGAAACTTTGGGACTGGTGTGTGGAAACAGGAAGAGTTAGGAAAGGTTTGGAGATTCTGGCTAAAAAAGTAGAGCTGGAACACCTTGAGGTTTACTTGATGGGAGAGGCTAGTTAGAGCTCACAAGACCAGAAAACTGATAGAAAAGCTTCTAGTGAAGACCAGGTTAGGGAGGTTTCTGCTGGGAAGAACTACATTGGCCTTTGGGCTCCAGATCCTGTATGGTATAGTTGCCACGTTTGCTTGTATCCAGAGACTTTGAGACCAAGACTCATGATGGTGGACGAATTAATCTTGCAGAAGAAATTTCAAGGCAGTCTAATGTTGAGGCGGTGGCATGGCTACTGTTGGGGCATTTAGCCAGATTTGTGTTCAGAATCAAGAGTGAAGAGCCCAGCGGAATGATTAAAACTGTTGAGAGTTTGGCCAGAAAGGAAGCTCCAGTGAAGTCGTGGCCTGCACAGATGAAATAGGAAAGACTGGTCACTGAGAAGACTCGCAAGAAAAAAAGCCAGTTCCTTCAGAAGAAGCCAACGGAAAAGATGTCCTGAGGACATCGTGAAAGCCAGCAGGACTCCAGCCTTCGCAGCCTCGGAGTTGCGCAGGTGACAGGCTGTGCTTTGAGAGGAGAGCCCCACAGCCCGTGTTCCAGGACGGTGACAGCCTAGACAGCTGTTCCTTGGGGTTGGAGTCACGGTGCTGAGCCATCCAGGTGCTTGGCCCCTACAGCCAAGGGACAAGGAAGCCTGGCTCCCGCGCCAGCTGGCAACAGACCTTGGCATCATCCACCTGGTGCTGGTTTTAGGTGCACCCAGAATGCAAAAGCGGTGAGGTCAGGAAGGGTTTCACCTAGGTTTCAGAAGGAGGCCTTGGAGGCCAGGCAGTGTGCTGAGCTGTGAGTACGAGGCCGAAGTGCGGTGGAGACTCCGGAAGTTTGGAGCAGCCGGGAACATGGGTCGCCTGAGGGAAACTACAAGGAGAGAGCAGAGCTGGCACCAGAGAGCAGCTGTGGGAGCCATAACCACCCCAGCACCGCAGGGCAGAGCCGCGCAGCCCTGTGGAGTTCACAACTCGCCACAGATTGCAGGGGCTGCTGGGCGTGGACCTGCAGGGCTTAGTGTTCGCTCTGCTGGATTCTGGGCTTGCTCTGTTCCCACCCCGTCTGCCTCCCTCTTTGTAACTCTGGGAACAAAACTGTCTATTTTAGTGCCGAGAGTGGTGGCTCACACCTGCAATCCCGGCACTCGGGAGGCAGAGGCAGGAGAATTGCTGAGTTCGAGGCTTGTCTGGGTTACATGGTGAGCTCAGGGCCAGCCTGAACTACAAAGCGAGACCCTGTCTCAAAAAAAAAAAAAAAAAAAGTCTGTCTTGAGCCACTGAATATTGGAAGTATTTAACTTTGTTTTCATTTGTATAGGGGCTCACAGCTCAGAGTTTCCCTCAAATCTTAGGAGACTGTGGACTTGACTTTTCAGCAATGCTGAAGATGTTAAGACTTTGGCAGCTCTCAGAGATAGACTAAATGCCTTTTGCATAAAGGGTTGTGTGTGAGTCTTTGTGGGGCCAAAGGTGGATCGTTAAGGCTAGAGGTCTAGAGGTCTCTGCAAAGCCTTGTGCAGTCATAGGGGGAGCTTTTTCAGAGGTGGTTCATTCTATTGTGTGTGACTGATTCGTGGTGTCATGATAGGATTAAAAATACTGAGATTAAGGGTGTATGATTACAAAATTTGTTCAGATTGGTCCAACGCCCACCATAATCCTGATCACCTAGAAGTATGGAAGGTGCAGAAAGAGGCTTGTCTTGCCTTTTCTTGCTTTGGTACCTTCTGCCCACCATGAACTATTTCTCCTCTGCACTGCCTGTCTGCCAAGCCACTCTGCCTTAGAGCCAGCCAGGTATGGACTGAAAACTGTGAACTGTGAGCTAAATAAGCCTTTAACTTTGGGCTTTGGTATTTTGTCCTAGCAATGAGGAAGGTAACTAAGACAGTTAGCCAGATCCAGCCCTGCAGTTCTCATGAAGCTGATCTGACACCAAGAGGGCGAGTGAGGGAGGCGGGGGGGGGGGCACTTCACACGGAGATGAGTCACATCGTGGGCAGGAAGGAGCGAGGTCGTATAGGATTTTAACCTACTCCTGAGAAGGCCGTGAGCTTTAAAACTTAGGAATTGTGTATTTCTGGAACTTTTCCATTTAATAATTTGAAGCTGCTGTTAATTGTTGCATAACTGAAACCATGTATAAGCTGGTAACTTCTGTGCTACAAAATTGCCTCCAAAAGGAGGACCACCTGTTTGTGTTCCTACGAGGAGAATACAGAGAGACACCTGCCCTGAAGACTTCACCGAACGTCACAGGAACAAAACACATTTTTCAAGTGCCTTCTAGGTGCCAGATATTGATGGGGCTGATGATATGTTGTGAAAAGAGAGAGGGAGAAATACACAGTGTATTAGTAAATGGGTACCTAAAACAGTATCATCTTCTATAAACAGGAAACTGCTAAATTGGGGTTCTGAGACAGTTGCAAGGAGGATGTGTTTTTTTTTTTTTTTTTTTTTTTTTTGAGACAGGGTCTCACTTTGTAGTTCAGGCTGGCCCTGAGCTCACTATGTAGCCCAGGCAAACCTTGAATTCAGCAATCCTCCTGTCTCTGCCTCCCGAGTGCTGGAATGACAGGCGTGAGCCACCACGCCCCGCAGCAGCAGCGATGTGTGGAGTTTTAAAGAGCTCACCTTACAAAGAGGTGATATTTGAGTGGAGAGGGAGAGGGGGAGGGGCAGGGGGAGGGGAGGGGGGAAGGGGGAGAGACCTGAACGGAATGAAGCAGATGAGACTTCGGGAAAGTAATGCCTTGGCATATACAGAAGTGTGTAGCGGGTAGCAGCAGGAAGAAACTGGGTTAGGCTGGATCCCAGACATGGAGCAAAGTGCCTGAAAATGTTGTGAAGGTTCCCAGCCCTTCCAGGCTTGGTGGCACCTGCCTGTCATCCCAGCACTCAGGGAGGCTGAGGCAGGAGGATCGGGCCACTTCACTGAGGACTGAGAATGTAGCTCAGTGAAAAAGTTCTGGGTTCAGTTCCCTGGAGTGTGGGCATGGAGGAGATATGGTAAAAGGAAGCTTTGATCTACCTACCAAAGTTTTTGAGTTTTACAAACATGTAGGAGAGTAAATGAATATCTGCTGTTGAAGCAATCATCAAATTGATTCAAAAACAGCAGCGTTTCTCATGACATTGGTGTTTTCAATAACAGGTCAGGGCACTTTAAGGATCTGTTTTTTTTTTTTTTTTTTTTTTCTTTTAACATAGGACTTTTGACTGACAGTTAATGCCAAGGTCTTTTTTCAGAGCTTTCAACTTGTTAGTGACAATAATGTTAATTAATTCTATTTGGACTCTCAACCTCTTAAATGTATGAAGTTAAAACTCGTGCTCTGTGCAAGCAGTATTTCCTTTCAACCTAATTTTAATGGTAATTGCTTTTCTATGGTTCCTCGGCAGAACCTGTTGGTGTGGTAGAGGGAACAGGAGAAAGAAAACTAAAAATGCTGCTGAGCCCCAGCTATAAGAAGGGAGCCCCCAGTGTGACTTCGACAGTCACTTAATATCACACTGCTTTTGCTTCCCTGTCTATAATGTGGTGATTAATAGTATTGTCTACAATGTACATTTCCTATGAAAGATGCTTTGTTATCACCAAATATTAACATTATTTTTGGGGATTATCAAGGTCCTCAGTGGAAAAGCAAAGCTTTGATTTCAGAATCTAGCTTCTTTTTATCTTGCACCATAAGAAAACTAATGCCCAATTATTTTATCTGGCGTGTGGCTTCATGCTGTTTCATCTTTAATAAATGTTCTCATCAAAGCGACTTTTAAGAGTCTATTCAACATGCAAATCCTGGCTTGACTATCAGCCAAAAACACTGAGTGTCTAATGTCTCCTAGGCATTGTTTGGACCTGGAACCCTAGAAAGGAACCCACAGCTGAGTTCAGCTCTGAGGACGAAACCACTCTTTGCTGTTAGCAACTTTTCCTTACATTTCTTTACATCTTGCTAGAAGTACATTACTTGAAATCCCAAGTATTTTGTCACGTTTCCCCCAATTAAATTTTCCCCCAATTAAAGACTACAAAGTTAAATATTAAGGTGGGTTTAATAAACACAAAGTCCCTGACGTGGAATTACAAAGGCTCTTACGTATTATCTACTTTCATGCAATTTGGTAAAATATGAGTCACAGATGCAATTTTGAATTTTCTAGTAGCTTTATAAAAATAAAACAGTTAAATATACCTTTTTTACTAACAGCTTGCAGATATTTCAGTATATATTCAAGAAATTAACAGGCCATGTTATATCCTTTATACTCTCTTTGAAACCCAATGTGTATTTTATACTTACAGAATGTCTACATTAGGATGCTAAGATTCTTATTAGAAATACTTGCTCTCTTAAGTTTCATAAAATTTAGAGTTCAAAAAGTAGATTCACATAGCCAAGTTATTCCAAACAAAATAATATTTGAAATAAAAATGTAAGTCTTTCTGGTATACTCGCATGATTGCAGTACTCAGTAGTGATGTGTGGATAGTGATGCCTGATTGAGAGTGTGATCTAGAACATTCCATAGCTGCAGAAAGTTCTGTGGGGCAGTGCAGGCCTAGTTCAAGTCACTGAGGAAGCTGAGCAGAAGGTGGAAGCAGGCTGGGAACAGAACTTTGTAAAAAATCTCATCGATGTAAATAAATATCCAAAGCCTGACAATGGACCACATGTTATTCAAGAGTCTGAGGCAGGAGGATCATGGATTTGAGACTAGCCTGGGCCAACTTAGCAAGATTCTATTTATAAATAATAATAATAAAAGAGGGCTGGGGATGTACTCAGTTGTAGAGATTGTATTCAATCTCCACTATCATAAAAAATAACAAAATAAGAAAAATACTGAGTATGTCTTTCACAGGCTGACGTTCCTTGGAGTTTGAAAACACGGACTATAAAGCACTGTTTCTGTGCAGTTGCGACATTTAGAGTGGAGTTAGGAGCTGAGCAGTCTGTCGTGACACAGCTTCATCCTCCTGTGAACATGTTAGGGTGCTCCTACATACGCAGAGTGGTGCTGTGTGGTGTATGTATGGGATAGCCTACTGCTCCTCGGACCTTGATGAGCACATTGGGAAGAATTTAATAGTTCCTTGCAAAAGGAACAATTGAGGCCATGGTGATGAGGCTGCAGCTGCCTAAACACAGCATGCTGGTTTCTTTTTGGAAACAGGGCCTTGCTCTGTAGTTCAGGCTGGCTCTGAGCTCACTATGGAGCCCAGGCAAGCCTTGAACTCACAGCAATCCTCCTGCCTCCTGTGTGCTGGGATGTAACTTGTGAGTTACCAGCATTGTGGTATGTGGTTACCGGGGATTAAACTCCAGACCTTGAGCTCGTCAGGCAGAAGCCAGAACCACTGAGCTAATCGCTGGCCTACAGCATGCTGTTTAATAGTAAACTTTTCTACGTAAGTAGAGGTATGCTCTAAAGTAGCAACATGAAGTATAGTACAGTCAGTATGAGGAGTTTGGAATTGTTTGGGTCCTGTGATGATCTTGACTGTCAAGCTCATTGGCTTAGGCGAGGGCTTGATTAGTTAAGGACACTCGGGTGTTTCTGGGTGGTGCGTCTGCCCTTGGAACCCTCCCTGGCTGCGGGCCCTTTCCTCTGCTTGTCTCCTGCTCTCTCCTTGCTGGCAGGCTGGGCTTGCGCATTTTCCTCAGCCGTGATGTTTCTGCTTCGGAGCCAGTGAACAGACTGAATGCTCTGAAATCATGAACCAAAATAAAGTTCCCCTCCTTTACATTTCTGTCAAGTGTTTTGTCTCAGCAACTGAAAGATTTCTGTTCTATTGTAGTCTTACAGGAAGGAGCACAGTTGCATATGTGTTGTCATTCACTTGTTAGGTAGCGCATGCCTGCTCTTATTTCTAGTAGGAATTAACTTTGTTTATATGTATTTATCACCAATAACAGGTTTAAAATCAGTTTATATCATGGATATGTTCAAGCTATGTTTTATAAGGGACTTTTTATTGTGCTTTTTTTTTTTTTTTTGCTTTTTGAGACAGGGTCTCGCTTTGTAGTTCAGGCTGGCCCTGAGCTCACTATGGTGCCCAGGCAAGCCGCCGCGAACTCAGCAATCCTCCTGTCTCTGCCTCCCGAGTGCTGGGATGACAGGCGTGAGCTACCATGTCCGGCATTGTGGTATGGGGTGTTGATTGTTGGTGGGCGTGTCTCCACACCCAGCATTCTATGTGATTACCAGGGATCGAACTCAGGACCTTGCGCTTGTGCGGCAGGCACCGGAACCACCGAGCTAACCCTCCGGCCCTTATTGTGCTTTTATATAGCATAACATTTGCCATTTTAGTAACTGAGCATACATTTTAGTGATATGAAATATGTTCACACTGTGTAGATCTATCTCTTCCATCTATCTCCTGAGATTTTTTTTCATGTTCCCCAACTGAAACTCTGTGTTCTTCCCCTAGCAATGACAATTTTATTTTCTAGTCTTTTTGAATTTCATTATTTTATGTACCTTAGAGTACATGGAAGAACACAGTATTCCTTGGTGTTGAGCATATTTCTCTTAGTTTTATGTCTCTGAGCTTTGTTCAGGTTGTAGCAGGTGTCAGAATAGTGAGGATTTATTTTGGATTCTTTATCATTAACTTATTATAAAGCTTCCAAAGTAGCAGTTTTGGAAATTTTGTTTCATTGAAAACTTCAACTCCAGATCATGGAGTAGGAAAGACTAGTCCGGTCATAACATCTGACTGACGATGAAGTTTGCTATTTTCTTGCACTGATATTTTGATGTTTATAAATTACTCTTTCTCGCCACCCAATATAGCACATCTTGTAATCATCTTTACCTTGAATCCCTTCTATCCACTGCCTCTGCCAGAACATAATCCTGTGAGGATGTGAGTTTATTTTTTTAGTCCTTGTCGTATTCTTGGTACTTAGAGCTGTGCCTGCTACACAGTAAGGAGTCAACAAGACTTATTGAATGAATGAGTGGTGCTCAGATGTTATCTACCTTGTATTTACTCAGTGGCATTTCAAGGGAATCTAGATATGGCTTTCTTTGAACATCTCAAGCCCAGTAAGTAGTTAAGCCCAGCTTAACTACTTACTGAGACCTTCTCTAAAAAATAAAAAGTAGGGGCCGGAGGATTAGCTTAGTGGTTCCGGCGCCTGCCTCGCAAGCGCAAGGTCCTGAGTTCAATCCCCGGTGACCACATAAAATGCTGGGCGTGGAGGCATGCCAACCAACAATCAACACCGCATACCACAATGCCGGACGTGGTGGCTCACGCCTGTAATCCCAGCACTCAGGAGGCAGAGACAGGAGGATTGCTGAGTTCGCAGCGGCTTGCCTGGGCACCATAGTGAGCTCAGGGCCAGCCTGAACTACAAAGCGAGACCCTGTCTCCAAAAAGCAAAAAAATAAAAATAAAAATAAAAAAAATAAAATAAAATAAAAAGTAAACAAAAAAGTGGTGAG
Source organism: Thryonomys swinderianus (assembly GCA_004025085.1). Classification (NCBI taxonomy): domain Eukaryota; kingdom Metazoa; phylum Chordata; class Mammalia; order Rodentia; family Thryonomyidae; genus Thryonomys; species Thryonomys swinderianus. The sequence continues at coordinate 16,288 of PVIC010015202.1, forward strand.
GTGGGAATGTAGCTTACTGCAAAGGTTCTGGGTTCAATCCCCTATATTGTGTTGTTATTATTTAGTTTTGAGAGATGAAAGAAAATAGAATTGTGTTAAGCAACATACATAAACAATTTTGTTCATCTTTCTATTATCATTAAAGTGGTACTGTGTAAAATGTTTAAAAAAAAAAACTGTACTGGAGATTTAGCTCAGTGGTTCTGGCATCTGCTTGGCAAATGCAAGGTCCTGAGTTTGATTCCTGGTACCACATATCACAATGTGGGGCATGGTGACTCACCCCTGTCATCCCAGCACTCTAGAGGCAGAGGCAAGAGGATTGCTGAGTTCAAGGCTTGCCTGGGCTACATAGTTAGCTCGGGGTCAGTTTGAACTACAAAGTAAGACCTTGTCTCAAAAAACAAACAAAAAACCCAAAACCAACTAAGTTGAAACCTAAACTTACTGTGGATGATAAAAAATACTTTGAAGTTTAAACGACCAATCATCACAAAAAGGGAAACATCAAATCATCACATTCCAAAATAAGTACATGTCATGGTCCCCACTCCAGACAGCTGTTTTAGTGTGGTCAATGTATAGTCTATATTTACAGTATCTGTCCCTGTCTTTGTCTGAGACGTGAATTTTGAGTTTTAAAATCACATGAGCTTTAAAGCATTGCAGCAACTTAGGAGGAAGCAGGAAACTTGACTCTGCACAGTAAGATGATGTCCGGAAGCGTTCTTTGCCTCTGGCTTTGTCGGACTCTTTTTCCTTTTCTTGGATTTTAGTAAGGATATAATCTCAGTTCAGTTAGAAGGGGGAAGGAAGCACAATACTAGGTGTCAAATGCTCAAATCAGCCTCTCTTTAACTGGTGAAGTTTGACATGTTCCCATATTTGTCTTGGAAAACTAAATACTCTTATTAACAATGGGGGGTCAGATTTCCTGTGTAGACAAATTAACCTCTACATTATAAGAGAAACCAAAACATGGGGGTGGGTACAGCCCCTTTTCTAACCTGAAGTTTCTTAAGTAATTTCTTTCTCTTCCTTGTTAGCTCCCTCTTCTCTAACTCCCTCCTGTGGACAGTGTCCCCTGGTTATTACCCAAACAGAGATTTGGATCAGAACTCTTCCAAGAAAGATGTCTCAGGACCCTTATTAAAGTGGAAGGGGTTAAAAACTGTGATGGTGGAAGAAAGAAGAGTAACTCTTCAAGAGGAGAATTCTATAAGATTAAACATTTTTCAGGAAAAGACTTGCCTTAAAAAGAACTTAGAAGGTTGTGGATCGGCTTAGGATAGAAAGACAAATTAATACATGGAAAATGTATTTTGTAGATAACCAAATTCTAGGCCTTTTGCACTAAATTTTGTGCACTCAAACCTAGCTCGCTGTGGGGTTTCAAGCCTGGTGTCTTTTTTGAAATTAGCAATGTCAAGTCTGCTGTGTCTCACACTCACACCCTCTCTCATACACACTCCTCCAATCATGTGAGAAGTGACACAATAACCTCTAAATAGTTAACTTACATTGAAAAATAAGTATGTCCACATATTCATTTTATTATTATTTTTGAATAAAAAGGGGGGAATGATAAAAATATTAAAACTGTAAAGGCAGTTACAGATCATCCTTATGTAGATCTTAGGTAGACAAGGTAAAACACTGTACAGTACAGATACAAACTATCCGTTTGACATTTACTCACCCTGTTTCTTATATATAAGAAAGACCCCAGAGTATTAGGGTTCTTCCTTGGTACTTAAAATTTACAATTTGGAAGTTTAAAATGACAGTGTCTTCTGATCTTTAGCATTTTAGTTTAATAATTTCATAGTCCAGAAGAATTTCAGCATAAAATGAGCTTTGAATATTTATGCAGTCAAAGTAATCCAAGAATTTGAAAAAAAATCACTGAATGGCTTCTATTTTGAAAGCTCTGTAATTCTAAAAACAAACAAATTCACACTTTCTATGGCAGATAGTTAGTGGGGTCCAGTGTCATATAGTAGTTACACTGATAAAGAGCAGAAGGCCTGAATAGATGGTATTTCTTTTTCCTTGTCTGATTTCTATTAATGGTAGAAAAAAATATACTTTATGTATGTTATTCCTCCCAGGAAATGATGTTTGGAAATTCATGTGAAGCTAATTTGCCATGAGGAATAGAAAGCCCTTTAATGGGATCTCCAGGTCCCTATGGGAATTTGTTTTTTGAACAGACACCATGTGTTGCAATCTGCTACAGTCTACAAGGCAGGATGGGGTGGGGGCTTGAAGGGGCAGGAACAAAGTCATTTCCAGGAGGTTTTTAGGTACTGACTAAACTGGGAAAGATGGTACAGCAGAAGCCTGGAAACACCTTCACTCTGTCCTAAATGGTAACCCAGGGTATATTAGACTTCTACTTAACAGAAATAAAACAGCAAGTTAGTCAATTTAGGAGAGAAGAAATCCAAACCTTTTCTGAGATGGTTAAATTGCCATTCATTTTGTATTTTAATCTAAACTACTGGTGATTTAATTTACAGATCTGAAAGGAAGTGTATGCTCAAATATTTGAGGACGTTAACGTATCAACCACTGTTTAATTTTGGAATGTGCCTACTTGCTTGACACAATATTTTACCAGCTAACAAATGTTTAGCCTTTTTTTTACTTGACTAAAGAGAAATAAGTTTCACATTGCTTCATTCACCTTCTTATGTACATATGCTGGGAAAGATTGGATGTTAAAAAAAAAAAAAAACAACTTCCTCATGTTCCTTTCTACTTCATCTAAATCTGTTTACCAATTCAAAGCTGCTAAAAAAGCCTGCATTCTCCTGCTAAGTCAACTGGATGGCTAGAAACCAAACTATAATGAAACAGGAAAAAATTATCAATTTATTTTGATGACAGAACATTCTTGAGAAGATATAAAATTATTCTGGCTGCTACATCAGTTTCCTTATTTCTTTTGGTCTTTTTAAAAAAGGCTTTTGTTTTTCAAACTGGTAGTTTTTATAGTTAGGGAACAGTTCTAATATTTTGTGACATTTTGTATTGTGACACTATGGATGAAATTGTCATCGGACTGACACCTTGTGCTGTTTATTCCTTAATTACAACTGTTAACACTGCAGAGAAGTGTGCTCATCTGCCAGCACATATTATGAAAACAACGCTATTGTCACCCACACCGACACCCACTCCACAGGGTATTGCTAAAATGGTAGTCTAGAGGAACTCACAGTTTTTGTTTTAAGATAGTTCTTATTTGTGACAGAGGTATTTTATTTTTTAATTTGGCCTGTTGTCTTCTTTTAAAAACACCAATCAATATGCAATTTAAAACAGGCCATTAGATTAGAGAAATACTTTTACAGCAGAGGCTGACCCTGTATTACCATTTTCTCGCCCAGTGGTGGATTGTGGAATCTTAAAGTTGTTCAGGGTTGTGACCCACAGCTTTTGAACAGTTTTCTTCAGACAATGAAAACAGAAGGGAGAGGCAAGAGCAAATTTAAAGATAAAGAAGGGGTGATTTACATTCATGGGGTGGTAATCCTTAAATTACCAAGTTAATATCCAATAACCATTCATTGCTCTACTGGGTCTTCTTTTCCAAAACCAACTGTGCCCCTTCCTGAAACTAGCTACTTACACAGTGCTTTATAGTTCTTGGCTTTCCACCTTTAGAGGTTTGATTATCTATGAGGCCCAAAATCCTAAGAATCTATCTTCTGTTAAGTATTACTACTGTACCCTGAAGCAGCTAAGTGTCACAGTCTTTTCATTTGTTAAAAGAAACTACAGTGGGGCTGGGGATTTAGCTCAGTGGTTCCGGCACCTGCCTCACAAGCGCCAAGGTCCTGAGTTTGATCCTGGTAGCTACATACAGTGCTGGGTGTGGTGACTCACGCCCACCAGCAATCAGTACCACATACCACAGTGCTGGGTGTGGTGGCGCACACCTGTCATCCCAGCACTTGGGAGGCAGAGGCAGGAGGATTGCTCAGTTCCAGGCTTGCCTGGGCTACATAGTGAGCTGAGGGCCAGCCTAAACTATAAAGCGAGACCCTGTCTCAAAAAAAAAAAAAAAAAAAAAAGAAACTGCAGTGGAAAGCATATAATGACCTAGATCTTGCACCTTGTCCTCATAATAAAATAGCTAAAGATTCTTAAAACTGGAATCAACTTGTTTAGATAAGGATGACTATAAATATTTTAAACAACACATATGCTGATTTAATGATTTATTGAATAATACTTTACTATTAGTTTTTAACAGTTCCCACAGGTTTAACAGAAGGCAAATTTGTGACCCTGAATGGTACAGATAATCAGAAACTACATCTTCATTGTTAGAAGCAATGAAACAATACAACATACAATTCCTAAAGTTCCTGCAATTAACTACAAGCTCTTTAACATTCAACTTCATTAAGGAGGTCTTTAAAATAGCAAGTGAAGAAGTTATCACTATGCCTCGTTGGTGTTTTCTGCTTCATTTTGATTTTCAGTACCAAAAGGATATGGTACTTGTCCTAAAAGAAACCGTTCCCATTTGGGAACATACTCTTCTACTGATGCCCAGTAACGAGTCTGGAAAAAAAGTCCAAGAGTAAAAAACTGTATCAAGCAATTGAACTTGGCTCTTCATAATAGTCTAAATGTTTATTCAGTTAAGGGTGTGTGTGCATGTATACACACACACACATATATGTAGAATGCACTTCCTCTACAGAATATTTTATGTTAATTTTAGAAAAAAATCTGGCTACTTACTAGTGTTAATTTTCAATTTCTCAGTAAAACCAGAGGCTGGCAGAATTACAGGTTTTAGGATTTTATTGTGACTTTACACGCCCTCTTGTGGCCATCGTTGTGATGGTATCATTTGAGATTATAAATCATTAAATATTTTTAATGTCCCAGATCACCACCAAATGGTTACCCACATTGAAATTATTACAGTAAAATGATTAGACATGAAAAAATTCTTCAGAATTAACACACAGTGATTTGATGTGGGGTGAGATTAGGAAGGGAAATCTAATCAGTATGTTATAGTAAAGGATCCTCAGGAATGTGCAAAGTGTATATTTGCTGTATCTTTCAAAAGCATACTCGGTAGGCCAGGTGTGGTGGTGCACACCTGCAATCTTAGCATTTGGGAGGATTTCTGGGAGTTTGAGGCCAGGCTGAACTATATAGTGAGACCCTGTCTCAAAAACAAAACCAATCCCCCACAAATAAAATCTGCTTGAACAAACTCATTTTTCTCAAATTTCTTTGTATGACGAGAAAATATCAGTATAATATCAACATTTTTAACACAAATGGCTTGGAATTTAAGGTGCTGTATTCCTATTGATCTGACACTAGTGGTTTGTAAGCTATAAAAGTATCAAGTAGTACCACTGTGCCTTGGCTTTGATAATTTTTTGAGTGATTGTCCTAAGGAAGCCACAGAGAACTATACTGCCAAAATTTTTGTGTCACAGGAGAGTGTTTTCTACTAGATCTACACTATCAATCCCACTTGGGAAATTCAGCCATGCACTGGAACACATAATTGTTTTCTGGGCATTTAAAAGATACAGCAGTCTGCCAGTTGAAACGGTAAGGGATTCTAAATGTCCATCCATCTATGCATGTGGTCTGAGAGACAGCCTAATGTACTTAAAGGCCATCCTGCCATACAAGACTAATTAAGAAAAATACCTTGGAGGCCCATCTGGGAGTTTTTCCACCATTCATAGATGGACAAATTATTACTGTGTGGACTTTTACATGCCAGAGTAAGGTGCTGGTGAACTGGACAAAGACAAGGACATGTCCAAGGTACAAATGTCTTCAATAACTGCTTTTTCTTCCCACCCTAGATGACATAAAATTGAGGGGCAAATTTCTAACCTTTGTTTGAGTCTACTCATAGGCATAGCAGGCCATGGAGCAAAACTGTATCCGAAAAAAGGTCATTAAAAATAAAAAAAAACTATTCTGTACATAGTAAATTCCCACTCATCACAGCCACATAAATATGGTTTATTTTTGCCAACAAGTTTCCCAATCTGTTCTCAAACTCACTTAAATAAAATAGACAAAAGTCATACTATATTGTATAATAATGCATTTAAATAACTGGCTACATTTTGTGAGGGGACTGAGTGCTACTTGTCACAGTTCCAAGAGGAAATACTCTAGGCATGTTGTCACTTTAGGACAGGTCAGCTATTGGTGTAATGAGGGGGGAAAAAAAGCAACATGTTATGAAACTATCACTGGATAAAAATTTTTTTCAAGATACTAATTATCTGCTACATGTAAGACATGATGCCTGTGGATATATAAAAACATCAATCAGAGATGGAGATGGTAACACTAGGAACTTTGAAGGTTGAGGTAAGATTGCAAATTTGAGCCCAGCTTGGGGAACTTACAGGAGACCCTGCCTAAAATTTTTTAAGAAAGGTTTGGCAATGTAGTTCAGCACTTCTGGACTGCATCTATAGTACTATAGAAGAAAAAAAAGTCAAACTTACAGTACTGAATAAGTAAAACTGGGAAATACAGACACGACCAGTATTTGAATCATAGTGTATCACTAATGAGTTAGGGGCTATCTATTTACATTTGTTCCGTAAGAGTCTCACCTCAAGAGAAACCACCTCGGGCAGTGGATGTGAACGAATCTTGTTCCGTAAAGACTTTTCAGCTGCTTCTACATCCTGTAACAAATACAGACATTTTAAAATCAAAGTGTATTTACAGATGACTAATGATACCTGTATTACCAGTGTCTATATCCCTAATCTGTCACCTCAGTTTTCCTCTATACTTAGGCTGTAAATGATGGAAAGACACTAACGTAGGAGAACTCAATGAGCACACTTCTGTGGAAGTGGGTACCTTTCTTAAAATTACAGAAGGGCTGTTCTGCCTCTTCACTTTGAGTTGCTGGCAAATGCCAGAAACTCCTGTAAAAAGAGCCTCATTTAAAAAAAGCTCGTAGCCATTAACCAGCTTTAAAATTTCCTCAGAGCAACTAGATAGATGAAAATAAGTACTATATCCAGATACAAAAACATGAAGGCACTCAGCCCCACAATGTGCTCACCCTAAAAGTGAACAGTTCTAGTCTCCCCAAGTGATACAACTGGTACACTGATAGTGCACATTCATTTGTTCACTACCCTACCTTTCAATTTTATATTTATTTAAAAGAAGTATTTTATGACAAGAATCTTTTCAGTAAATCTTAGTTTTTCGGGCTGACTTTCTGAGTTATTTTCAATGGTAAATTTTATTGCTAGGTAATATTAATCAGCTGGTGGTATTCAATCACGTTTTAATTTGTAGTTTCATTTACAGATGCATCTATTTTCTCTTATGGTTGTAAAACCACTGTAAACTTAAGGTATAATTTGTAACTTGATACATGCATGGCACATGTCCATAAAAGCAGGATTCTGTAAATTTTTACAAGAATATTTGAGTCCCATTTAAGAAAATGTGAAATGTAAATCAGTACCTACATTATCTTTTGCCCACTTATTATGTTTATCAAGTTCACAGGGGCTTTGGCCCAATCCTATGTAAATTTTGTTTCTGAGCTTAGTCAATTGAGAGAAAGAAGAAAGTTCTCTTGATCCATACACATGCACTGGAGCAGTCTAAGTAAAGGGCTGTTGGACAGACGGAGAGAGATGGAAAAGGGCGTGGGAGTGGGGTGTGAAGAAGCCAGTGCTGAACAGGAGAAAAAAGACAGCAGATGGTAGCGGCAGGAGCAAGGAATGGGTGTGAAATGTAAAAGGGAAAAACAGGAAATTCCCTAAAGGGACTCCCCAAAGTTGCACAACCATTAATGCACCTGCTGTCTGGAGGAAGGTGATTTGAAGGAAAAGAACATGTCAATTTAGGCATTAAAAAAATGGATCTATTAGCATGTCTATCCCATACCAGAAGTTTACAGCTAAGACACATGCTAAAGAGCATTTGATGCCAACTCCGCAACAGACACAGAAGCCCCACTCTTCTGTGATTACTCTGAGATGTTACAAGGTCCTGCAAAAATTAATTTTTACTTTTAGAAATACAAAGAATAATCACACTTTCAACTAAGCCAATTTCTAAGAATAGCTGTGAAGTTATTGTTAGTGGCAGGTCTAGGTGTCACCAGCACTGAAGAAAACATCCTGTTTTCTTAAAGACCAGAGAATGAAATGATACTGAAGAATATCTTGTATAGAAGAGCAGATTTGCCTATAAAAGCAGCAGATACCGGCAGGGACACGTGGTTTGGTTAAACAGGCTGACTGTGAGATTGTCATTTCTGTAGCAGCATGCCCCAAGATTACCACATTTCTGAAAAACTTCTTCCTTAGCATCAGTGCTATATCACTTCTTGGATGTTTTGTGTAGTACTTCTCCTGTTCTTGCTTCTCTTTAGTTAGCTCATTTTTTCTTTCCAAGTGTGGGCTTTGTTAAGATCTGTGACATCTGTTTTCATATTTTTACTTTATCTCCTTTCAAACTTAATCTTTTACCTACCTTCAGCTATTACTGTAGAGATAAAACTAGGTTCATCATCTTCCTACTGGCTGGACTGAATGAATCACAGCAGGAATTCTATTCACCCAGACATCTATGCTGTAACCTCTTTTTTCTCCCCTTATTCTCTGTCAGTTAAAATTTCAAAGCTTTCTAGATTGTTCTTATAGGATACCTGTTCTAGCATTTCCTTTTCCTTCTCAGTGCTTATAATTATATTCAATCAGTAAGGACTCCAGGAGTGACTATTCTGACTCATGCCAAGAGTGTAACTTCTCATGCTTTATAGTCCATATCTATTACGGGACTGATTTAAAGAACTATTTAAAATATGTCCTTCCCTACACTAAAACAATTGAAAATACACAGAGGATAATAGTGTGAATTCCCTTAGCCTGCTTGACCAAAACAAACACCTCTACAATTGTGATCCCAGCATTCCATAGCAAATTATATCCTGATCCTTCCATATAAGAATCTCTTTGATTACTAGACACACTGCCTGAATAAGTACTATGTGTAATCTAACTTTATATATACAAGGATCTGATAAAGTTCAAGGCATATACTAGATATTTAGATAGTCATCAAATGAATAAAGAACTAGTTTCCTATGTATAATTAAAAAACTGAAAACAAGCAAACCCCCTTCAAACTTGGAGGAGGGAAAAAGAGCAGAAGAAGAAAGGCTAGACTTACTTTATATAATTTTGTTATTACTGTATTATAAATTAATTTGCCACTATACCAATTTAGGTTTTATATTATAGAACAAATTAAAGAACAATTGGAAACCTAATGATAGCGATCTATTAGTTGGAGGCATAATCATTAAGATGTCATACAACACAGTACTTACTGAACATGCTTATTGAGCTACAGCCTAAAGGCAAAAGAAGCTATATAGGTGTATCACTAAAAAACCAGTCCCAGTAATCACATTACTGATGGGAGTGATGGCTGTATATAGGATAAAATGTAACAGCTTCCCCTAAACTGTGGTTTTGATTTCTGAAGCCTGTTACCCATGGTTAACTATGGCCTAAAAAGAGTTAAGGACAAAAGTTCTAGGGATGAGGATGCAGCTCAGTGGCAGAGCACGTGCCCACCATGTGCAAGGACCTTAGTTCAACCCCTAGCATTAAAAAGGGTGTGGAGGAAGGAGAGAATTTATTTCATCTAAGGAACAAAAATATAGAAATGAGTAATTCCTAAATTTGCTTACCATTCTGAATAGCATGATGAAATCTTGTGACATCTCACTCTGTCCTGCTAAGGACATGGTTAATCGTTTGTTCATTGTATCCAGCGTATATGATACCGGTTCATTAGTCATTGTATCATCTCACAGCATAAGTATGAGTATGGGACAATAAAATGTTTTTAGAGCTGTTATCCCTGTCAATACTAGGAATTACTGTACCAAACTTACTGTGTCTAATTTTGTAAGTTAAGCCTTAGGGTGGGTTTGTATGTATATGAATAGTGTATATAGGACTTGGCATTATCTACAGTTTTAGGTTTTCACTGGGGTCTTGTCTGGGAAGAAGACTACTATCAGTCTACTCCCACTTCTAAGGTGGAATTACTCTACACAGGTGCTTTAGGAACTCATATTTTTGGTGGAAGATACACATACAAGATCAGTGGTTTTAAATGAGGAACTTTGTTGCCGGGTGTGGTGGCTCACGTCTGTAATCCCAGCACTTGGGAGGCAGAGACAGGCGGATTGCTGAGTTCGAGGTTTGCCTGGGTTACATAGTGAACTCAGGGCCAGCCTTAAGTACAAAGCAGGAGCCTGTCTCAAAATGAATGAATGAATGAATGAATGAATGGAGGAACTTTGCAATCCTATGGTGAAACAAAGTACTGACAGGAACTCATATTTTATTTTAAAAAGATCAAAAGTAGCAGCAGTAGATAGTCCTACGTGCCCAGACTGAGAGCTCTAAATATATTTCCTCCCAAAAGAAAGAAAAGAGGGAAATGACCAATTCTAGGTCTGGACAGCAAATGTACCCATTGAGCCTTGAAGAACTCATCATATCAGAAAAGACACTATCAGAGACTGTTAGGATTATGTTGAAGACATTGAGGACTGACTTGAAGAAGCTTCCACTTGATAATAATGGAACGATCTGAATACAACAGCACAAAAACTCCAAAGGATAAACACTTCAAATTCCAGCCAAATTAAAAAATTACTTCATTGTTCCATTTTAGAGGATTCTAGAGAATAAGTCAATTATTTAAAAAACCCACAGGACAGTGATGATGAACCTTTTAGAGACAAGTGTGCAAACTGCAACCCAAAACCCACTTACTTATTGTACAATGCAACACTAATTAAGCATGAGTACTGAGGTTTTTAGTTTAGAAAAACAACACTTACATTAACATCTTTTGCCTTAAAAACATACATGCCACTGGTTCCCCACCACTGCAATAAGGTCAGAGATGTAGCTCAGTGGCAGATCCTCAGTGGCAGTGGCAAGTGTAAGATGCTGGGTTTTATCCCCAGAACAGAAAACAAAACAAAACAACAGTAACCAAAAAACCGAAGCCAACCAACCAGCCAAAGATAAAACAAGTCAATATAAAGAAAGAAGCATTTGACAGACTTTTTTATCTGTAAACTGTGCTTCAGTGTAACCAAATAATTGATGAGGGAAAGATTCTCTTCATATATGAATAGAAACAAGTTGACTGTAATTTTTTTGCCATCTCTAATGAATATATCTAGTCACTTATCTTCAATGACTGTCTGTATTCCAGAAGGAGAGGCCTCCACCCACTATGGAACTGCTTTTTTCCTAAATCACTAAACCTGAATCTGATGGGCCTCTAGATCTGTTTTTTTTTTTTTTTTCCTGAGACAGGGTCTTGCTTTAGGCTGGCTCTGAGCTCACTATGTAGCCCAGGCAAGCCTCGAACTCAGCAATCCACCTGTCTCTGCCTCCCGACTGCTGGGATTACAGGCGTGAGCCACCACGCCCAGCATTGGATCTGTATTTTTTTTATACATATGTGACTGATTTATTTCACCCAAAATTATAGTCTCATGATGCATCCACTAACCTAGAAATGTCTCAAGATTATTTTTCTTTATGGCAGAGTAGGGCCTCCTTATATATATAAAAAAACCATTTTCTTTATTTTATTCATTAATTGATGGACTTCTAGGCTGTTTCCATCATTTGACTATTACAAATTGTGCTGATACAAATCTGTATTGTTAATACTGAGCCAATGGTGATGAACCTATGGCATATATGTTTTATTTTAAAACAAAAGAAGTTAGTGTATGAGTTGTTTTTTCTACACTAAAACCATACTATGCAGGCTTAATTGCAGTGCCAGCACTTTGCAATAAATAAGTGAGTTTGGGGTTGCAGTTTGGCTTATTAATTAAAAAGTTTGCATCACTGCTCTAAGTATTCACTTTTGTGGCTACTGAAAGCTGGAAATACGGCAAGTCTCAGTTAAGATGTGCTTAAGTATAAAATACACATACAGTGGAGGCTCAGTGAGCAGAAGAGAGTTTTTATAGCAAATATTTCAAGTTATTATGTTTGTTATTAAGCATTATTTTTCATATAACATTATATATATTTCATGTTTCTTTTGTCTTTGTTAAGAGCAGTTAGTAGAATACTTAAGTCCTTGCCTGTCTTGGGTGGCAATTTGTTGAAGGCTCTGTTTAATGGCCTCCTGTCCCATAAAGGTGTCCACATTCCTCACCAGTGGGCTGCATTTCTCTTTCTTTTCTCTGCCTTGAGTATTTGTCTGTTTTCCTCATAAGATAATGTAACCACAGAATTGCCTTTTTGGGCAAAACAAAGTTTTCTGGGAGGTGAGGAGAGGAGAGAGATAGCATTTATATTGTAGAAATATTTATAGAAAGAAAATCCTTTCTCCTTCAAATCCATACCAGTTACATTTATGTTTTTTAAAGGCAAATAAATTACACTTAAAACTAATTGGGAAAAACTTATCCTGCATATGTATTTTTTGTTCTTTCTTTCTTTCTTTCTTTCTTTCTTTCTTTCCTTTCTTTCTTTCTTTCTTTCTTTCTTTCTTTCTTTCTTTCTTTCTTTCTTTCTTTTCTTTTCTTTTCTTTTCTTTTCTTTTTTGGTGGTGCTGGGGATCAAACCTAGGGTATCATGCATGCTAAGAAACTGCTATATTACTAAGTACATCTCTAGTCAGTTCACTATCTTTTTTGACATTCCTTGACTAAAATTTATGAGGTTTCTTTACTATTTATATTCATAACTGTTTATTAATATGGTCAAATATTTGATGGGATTAGTCACTTCTCTATTACTCCTTTAAAAAAAAAGTTCTCTGAGTTGGGCATGGTGATGGCATGCCTATAATCTCAGCACTCAAGAAGCTGAGCCAAGAGGATCACAAGTTTGTGTGATCAACACAAACTCTTAAGACCCTATTGCCAAAGTAAAAAATAAAATGAGCAGGGAATGTAGCTTCAGGGCAAAAAAGAAAACAGTTGACATTCTCACTTGCTTATTTTCCCACAAAAATTTATAGAAATTGTATTACTTTCCATGAAAATTATTTTGAGATTCTTAAAAAAAATTTTAACTTTGTGCAAAGTAATTTTAGAAAATAATAGTCTATATTTAGGTTTAAGGGAAGTCTCCTTTTAAATTTTCTTTTACATCTCACATTTTAGTGTATTATTTTTATACTATTATAAGTAAACTTTAAAGCTTCCTAAATATCCTAGAATTTTATTACTAATGTGGATCTGATATTTTCCTGCTATAGACACAAGATTCAACTCAGCATTCAATCTTATAAAGATATAACCATATAGTGTAAAACACTAGTAATTTACTTTTTTAAAAGTTAAAGCTTTTATGTTTATTATATTGCTCAGATCTAAAGAAGTAAAAAAATGGCTGGTAAAAAATGGATCCTTATTTTGTTACTATTACTGTACTATTTAGTGTAAGTTTTAATGGAACTGTTTTTATAAAGTATGAGCAGTACTTGTGAAGTACTATCCTAGATGTAACAATCTAGGTATGAGTTACCATATGGTTTCCTCAGGTCAAAGAATTAGCCAAGATTAGTGTTTTCTACAGTTCTTGGAGCAACAACTAGGCAGCAAGGAAAGGCTGAATGGTAGGGCTTTAGACCTAGTCAAGTCCATTTTTATCTACCTTTGATAATATCTTAATGCTAAAAAATTTAAACCTTTAAATCTAATATCATATATATGCCATTTAAAGTCTCTTCTTGGAGCTAGGAATTTCACTCAATGGTAGAGAGTACGCTCAGCATATGTGAGGCCCCACGTTTAGTGCCCGGCACTCCTTATCCAATTCAAAATTCTGTAGTCAAGTCCTATTTGTCTTATTTCCACAGTGATATCCATGGTAGAGCCACTAATATTTCCGAAGTTAAAAAAATGAGGAAAAGAAGATGAAAAATTTCACATATAATCATTTACAAAATGTAAAAAAGGACAGGGATGAGACCACTTCTAGAAATAAGGACTACACCTGTGATTTAATATTTGCTCAACTAAAAAAGAAATATACAACAATGTATTCCCAGATGGGTGATAAAGAAATATAATCTTCTATCTTTATCTTTTCATTTTTTATGGTAAGAATGTATTACTTAGATAATCAGAGAAACTACAGTATCAGACTAAAATTTCTCAAAACTATGAAGAGATTCATCATCTTCCTTATATAAAGATGCTCCTCAAATTATGAAGTTACACTCCACAAATCCATCAAGATTAGAAAGGATTGGGCCGGAGGGTTAGCTCAGAGGTTCCAGCGCCTGCCTTGCAAGTGCAAGGTCCTGAGTTCAATCCCCGGAAACCACATACAATGCTGGGCGTGGAGACTCACACCCACTGGCAATCAATACCACATACCACAGTGCTGGGCGTGGTGGCTCACACCTGTCATCCCAGCACTCGGGAGGCAGAGACAGGAGGATTGCTGAGTTTGAGGCTTGCCTGGGCTCCATAGTGAGCTGAGGGCCAGCCTGAACTACAAAGCGAGACCCTGTCTCAAAAAAAAAAAAAATTAGAAAAGATTATAAGCCTAAGTACATCTAACCCATTGAAAACCCTCACTCTTGGTTGGCAGCACACTCCCTAAAGTGTGTGGCTGTTTCATTGTGTTTTGAGAGGGCTGACTATCTTCAGCTGCCACTTGTTCTCACTGCCCACTTTTCGCTATTAGCTTGGGAAAGATCACACTTCCAGATAGGGAGCTATTGCATGCACATCACTTCTGCCTCACTGTAAAGTCAAAAGGTTGTAAGGTGAATTATCCTAAGCTGGGGACTGTCTCTGTATGGCAATTTTTTAGCTGCTCCTTCTGACTCTAGTTTCTTCATTCTTGGTTTTTAAGACAGGGTCTTGGGGTCAGGATGTAGCTCAGTGGCACCATGCCTGCCTGGCAAGCACAAGGTTCTGAGTTCAATTCCTAGTAATGGAAATAAAAATAGACAGGGTATTGCTATGTAGTTAAGGCTGGCCTTGAACTCACTATATAGTCCAGGCTGGCCTTGAGCTCACATCAATCCTCCTGCCACAACCTCCTGAGTACTAGAATTACAATTATGTATCACTGCACCTGGCAGTTTCTCCATTCTTGAAAACAAGGTATTTAAATAGAAAATGAATCTTTCTTAAATACCCACTCAGATATTTCTTATTTAAGTATATTTTTGTTTTACTTACTTCCAGTACTGTATTATCTCTATATACCAAGTATCAACTTCTTTAATCTAACAGCTGGTACCCAGTCTTGTTTCCTGAGAATTTCCAAAGTAAATAGCTCACAGTCAATAGGGTCACTCATTTTTCTAGTCTTAGTTCTATTTTTTTGATACATTTTATAGACAGCTCACAATCACACTCAACATTGGGGAATTTATACTAGTATATGACATGAGTTAATTCTCATTTTTACCCATATCCCTACCCACCCTACAACCTCCTACTCCCTATATACATGTGCTTTCATTTTCTTTTCAAATCATATTATTTTTTCCTCTCATTAAAGAATAAATAGAATACTTGGCCTTGTGCCTATTGAAGCACAGTGGAAGGTTAGCTTCTTCTCTGAGACCTCTTAGAATATTCTCTTAAACAGCTTTTTACTTTTATTCCTTATAGTTCCTAATCTATTCCATGTAATTTAGTGATTGACCACATTAAATGTCCAAGTTACTGATATCAGAGAATTTATAGCTTTCTAACATGAACTAAGCCTGTAAACACCTTCATATCAAAAAATCTGACTCATACTGCACTTATTTTGTTGCCTCCATACTCAGCCCTTGAGCATTCATCAAATACTCATGAAAAGGCAAACACTTGAAAAATCAATCAGCACATCACATGCTGCAGGCAGGTAGCAATCAAGCCTCTAATCTAGTTTTTCTAAATTTTCACAGCAAATTCCAAAATATCCTATATATTTCCATTTAAAAATAAATATTGCTAACACCATTGGGCAAGTAAGACATATGGCAATATAGAATGCTTTGGTAGCACTATGGCTGTGACTTAAATTACTGTGGATCAAACTGCCAGAAGCTGAGAAGATAACTGAATTTTCCTCTTCCTTTATCCTCTAGTGAGGATGGAAGATAACTGTATCATGCCTATCGATGAAAATATTTAACAATAAAAAACTGAAAACACTTCTTTATAACTTAAATAATATAGTCTTACTACCAAATGTTTTAGTCATAGGATCTCTTGGAAGCTTGAATGGAAGCAAACTTTAGGGTTTTAATTATGGATGAAGCCACACAATTCTGGAAGAAGCAAAGTATAGCAAGCAGCCAAAAATGTTACACATATGATTTTACTCCAAATGGGCACATTGGCCAAATGGTGAGGCCCTGCGCAAACATAGACTTTGACCACCTACTCTATAACCATCCAAAAGGATCTGGGAAATCTGTTATCATAGATAGGAATTCTGTGTGTTGACTGTGGGTCTAGTAAGGAAAAATCAGTTTTTCTTGTTTTTACAATGCTTAACAGTTTTGAGCTGGGTCTAAACATATTACATGCATTTTAAGGTCTTTTAGAATTTTATTTCAAATAAAAAATGGAAAGTGGAAAGGTATGTCTTCTATTTTAATGTCTTGCACAAAGATTACCTTATTATTCTTTCTATAGTCAATGACTTTATAGTTGACTGAATAGATTTAACATATGCAAACCTCATTTTTTTCATTTAAAATGAGAATATGGTAAGTGCTGTTTATCTAATAAGATGTTGCCTGTTGTGGTGGTGGATGCTGATATTCCCAGCACTCTGAGAGGCTAAAACAGGAAGACTGTAAGTTTGAGCCTAGCCTGCAAACTTGGTGATTCAGTAAGACTGTCTCAAAATAATATACGAATAATGACCTGGGGATGTAGGTCAGTGTGAAGACCCTGGATTCAATCCCCAGTACTGAAAAAAAAAAATACTGTTTCATTAATTCTACTAATTAATGCAAACAAAAACCATATTAATAAAAGTCATAAAATTTATGTAACGCATTTTTAGAAGGTGGGAAAAATCTTGATACATAAGCTATAGAAACTTACCTTTAAAAGACTAATATTCCTATTGAAAGCAATCTCAGCTGCTTGGAGCTGGGATGCCTTTTCTGTGTTTTGATCTCCAAGTTTATTTTCCATTTGTTGAAGTAACATTAATCTTTGTGATACTCTAGAAGAAAGTAGAGATTAAAGTGAAAAAAATAGTAAAAGCGAAAAACTTCATTTTTTATTGCTACTCACTTTGATTCTAATGTCAGCTAATGGGACAATAAAAAACTTAGTAAGTCTTAATTCAGTGGTGGCAAACCTACGAAACATATGTTACTGTGTTTTTTATTTAAATTGAGTTTACTGATACACTTTAAGAAACATCATTTGTACATTCATCATAGAGAATTTGTACCTGTACATGATATGTCTTGATTCTTATTTTTTCTGTGCTTTTCTTTTAAGACAAAAGATGTTAATGTATGGCTTGTTTTTCATAAACCCCAGTATTCAGGCTAATAGTGCTATTTGCACTTTGTGATAAATGAAGTGGATTTTAGGTTGTAGTTTGCACTCATCTATAAAAGGTTCACTGTCACTACCTGAAATTAATGTGGGTAATGTTAATTTATTTTCATTAACGTTCTTTATAAAAGCCGTAAGAACACCCTTTTTTAGCCTCTGTGGTCTTTGGGAAATTCTTTTAGAATCTTGAAGATATATTTTAATTTTTGGTGAAAATGCAAACTGTAATACATATCTCTTAGTACACATAGTTATATATACCTCCCCACACACATACATTGATATAACTTGCTATATGAAACCTTCTGCTTAACACTTCAATACCCCTGAATCTCATGTTACACATTTAGAATTGTGCTAAACTTCCATATGTCTGAAGAAGCAATAAAAATATTTTTTCTTCTTTTTCCAAGAGAAAGATGATGGCTTGATATATGAGTGAGAGACATGCATATATATACTGTATATGTTCACAAGAAGGTAAAACAGTAACTGAAGAGAGATACAAAAAGTTCTAAGTAAATTGCAAACTACTTTAGGATATATAATACACTTCAAAAGTGTCTTGCTGGTCAAATCCTGTTTTACACATTTATGAATTATTTCAAATTCTGAAAAAGAAAACGTGTCAAATGAAAACCACACCAATATCATACATAAGATTAACCCCTTCTCTGATAATTGCAAATGTTCTGAAGAAACACTGTCTCATACTGTCTTACAGGTACAACCAAAACCTGATGTTTTAAGGCAATCATCTTTTTTTTGTAAGGCAAGTATTTCAGAAGGCCAAGTGAGAGGGTCTGGTAATTAAAGAAAAGGAAAGCCTACATAAAGAGAAAGAGAACTGATATTAAACATAGGAATATGACTGGATATACAATTTTTAGGACCTAGAACAAAATGATTCAAGACTGTGACATGAGAGCTTTAAACCAAGTGGGGAGCCTGTGGCTATGCAGGCCATATACCCATGAACTCCATGCTAGCAATGGATAAGAAGTTTAGAGACATCACCTGTATACCAATGGGGAATTTGCAAGTGTAAGAGGAAAGGGAAATTAATCTAGTAATTAGCAACAAAATGTAAGGTGACACAGAACATACACTTTTAAATTCTGGTTATTCTTAACAGACACTGAAATACTCTCTCTGAAGATCTCAAGCATAAGAAAGGAAAATGAAACACTTTCAAATTTTCGAGTTCAAACTCTCCGTTAAGATTAACTTTTTCTGCAACTTACATTTCTTCATGTCTTTTAGAAAGGTGAATTTCTTTAGTGAACAAGGTGGACATCTTCAAAGTTGTTATAAACTTTCTGGTAAATAATAAAACATTTAAAGTTACTTGTACTATATGTGCTCAACTAGGCAATATTTGTTCATTTACTACTTCAACCCATTGGTTTTACTCAGAAGCAAAAATAAGCCCTAACACATAATAACACATAAAATCAAAGACTACATTTAAAGACCTTTCTATTCAGGACCCATGGCTTTAACTATGCCATATTCATCCAAGAACACACGAGTCAGGCCAGTTCAACGTATTTCACTTTCCCCCTCTTTTTTCCAAAGTCTAACCTTAGTCAGAACTAAAAACAAACAAGCAGCTGGTAC
>PVIC010015203.1:0-14254 GCA_004025085.1 Thryonomys swinderianus
GTGAGCCACCACGCCCGGCACTGTGGTATGCGGTATTGATTGCTGGTGGGTGTGAGTCTCCACGCCCAGTATTATATGTGGTTACCAGGGATTGAACTCAGGACCTTGAGCTTGCAAGGCAGGCGCCGGAACCACTGAGCTAATCCTCCGGCCTCACTAAAACTTTTTAGACATCTTTTCTAAATATTTTTTAAATGATGCAGTTTATTTTATACTGTGGTTTATTTTGTGGTTAATTACATAAAGTGTTTAATTCTCTTTTTCAGTTTGTTTGTGAACCATTGTCCTTGTTGTTTCTTTCAGTAGCACATACAGAGAATGCAGTTTATTTTCTGATACCTTAATTACAAATAAAAATTATAAGGGATGTTGTTAAAGAATTCTAGAACAATACTGTTGGTAGACTACAGTTAATTGACATTGGACCATCCACTGTATTTATAGAGAACACTGTATAGTATTGCCTCTTCTTTCCATTCTTTTGTCCTTTCCTTTCGTTTTTTTGATTTTTTGAGACAGTCTTACTGTGTAGTTCTGGCTGGCCCTGAACTAACTATGAAGCCCGGGCTGACTTCGAACGCACAGCATTTGTCCTGCCTCATCCTCCCAAGGGCTGGGATTACAGGTATGCACTACCTGGCCTGTATAGTATTTTCTAAATGCACGCTTTTTTATTCATGGATAATCTAGAATTAATTGTACTACTGGTGAACTAGAATCAAGAAGAGTAGGCAGATACAAAAAAGGAAGAAAACATTGCAAGGCTGTTTGAACTTAAAGCTGATGACAAGAATGAGATTTTGCTGGCTGCTTTCCTCCTGTTGGGCACCCTCTGTGTGCCCGCTCCGAGGGAGCCCATCTTCCCTTCGGGCCCCTCCCCCTGTGGCTGTTCCCTGTGCTTTGAGAGCCCCGGCTCGGTCGTCTTGGGTTTAGCGCTTCCTGCCATGCTCAGCAGACCCGCTCTGCGTTCAGCTTGCTTTTCTTGTCTCTTCACAGTTGCACCATCTTTTAAGTAAAAAATCCCTCCGTTTATTTTTGTGCAATTATATGCATATGCAGATGACTCTGTGTAGTTTTCTCTTGTTCACTTGATGTTTTGCATTTTATGTACTTTTAAAAAACTTAGAATTTTATTAGTTGAATATTTCTCTGTAATTTACCTATTTCCTTTTAAATGGGTATCTACATGGTTTAGAGTGATTTTATGTAATGAATAATGCTTCCCTGAACCCAGAGGGTTTCTTCCTCTCCTAATTGCAGAATAATTCCTTAAGATAGACTTCCAGAGATAGTATTAGCTCTCTGAAGAAATAGAAACAGTTTTAAAAGCTCTTGAATCGTGTTGCCAGAATGCTTTCCAAATGTGCGGTACCAGTCTTCAGGCCAGCTAGCAAATCTGTGAGTGTCCATTTCTCCTCAGCCAGTAACAGTGCGAACAGTGCAAAGTGAAACCTCAGAACAGTGAGCTTAGGGGCCTGCTGAGTTTTTATCCTGAATTATACGTAGAACTCTGTGTGGCTATGATGCTTCCAGAGGAGGAGCCTGGCTGACAGTTTCAGCTCCTGACAAGGTTTAAGTTCTGTTTCTATGCACCCACTGCCCAGTGAAGAGACATCTTTCTGGATGAATGAGGTGACTTTTGCTGCCTTCCAGCTTTCTTAATTATTCTGATTATTTAGATGGTTAGGGGCAAAACAGTGTTGGCTTCCCTGGCATTTCTCTGAAAGCTGAGGCTGAGTGTGTGGAAGGTCTGGAGTTAGGTTCAGGACCCCTGGCTCAGGGCTGCTGCTTAGCTGTACCCCGAGTCACTGTTCTGTGGGTGGGAACCACTAACAATTTGAGGCAAAGTTGCTCTTGCCAAAAGCTTGTTCGAGAACTTTCAGAAGTATTGTTCCTGGACAGAAGGAAATCCACGTGACATTTTCCTAACTGGATGTTGATAATGATAGTCCGATGGGTCTTCCCTGACCACATGATAGTATTCTACACTGCTGGCCATCTTGCCCGCAGTCATTTTGACTCAGTGATCTTAAGCTTTCTCATCTTTTTTTTGGAGACAGGGTCTTGCTGTGTAGTTCAGGCTGGTCCTGAGCTCACTATGGAGCCCAGGTGAGCCTCAAGCTCAGCAATCCTCCTGCCTTGTGGCATGTGGTACTGATTGCCGGTGGGCGAGAGTCACTACACCTGGCATTGTACGTGGTTACCCAGGATCGAACCAGGGGCCTTGTGCTTGCTAGGCAGGCGCCAGAACCGCTGAGCTAAATCCCAGGCCCTGTCATATCTTTTCTTATTTCCAGTCTCATTGGTCCTTTTCTGTTCCCATCCTGTCCCTTTGTTATTCAGCCAACGGACTTTGGAGCCTGTGTACTGTTAATTCTAAGATTTACTGTTTCTGGCTATCTTTCCTTCATTTCTTTGTATAACTGGGAGCCACCTGAATGTATGTCTAAATCAGAGTATGTGATATTTTTGTACATATTTATATTTACTGATAAATAGGCATTTCATGAGAATTTTTACCTGCTGTTTCAACTATAGTAATTACAAGTATAAATTATAAATAATAGCAATTTAAGATTTGTGATATTGAACAGAGTATCATTCTCTTGTTACAAGCTTTAGTTTTCTAATTTTTCTTATAAGCCAGGAGAAAGTTTACTTTTTTTTTTTTTTTTTTTTGAGACAGGGTCTCCCTTTGTAGTTCGGACTGGCCCTGAGCTCACTGTGTAGCCCAGGCGAGCCTCACACTCACAGCAACCCTCCTGCCTCTGCCTCCCAAGGCTGTGTAACAGGTGTGAGCCACCACACATGGCACTGTGGTGTGTGGCTACCAGGGATCGAAACTGGAACCTTGCGCTTACCAGGTGGACAGCAGAACCACTGAGCTAAATCCCTGGCCCAGTAGCAACACTTTTGTAGCATGTTACATACATTTATTTTTTTCCCCTTACAAAAATAAGAGAAAAATAGAAGACATGAAATTTAATTCACCACAGTTAAGGTAAAGGTGGAAGTCACTGGGCATTCTAAGAGTGGTAGCTCTTCAGTGCCCGTTCTTGCTGCCGTATAGAATGTTTTATACTAGATAATTAACAACAGCAATTTTTTTCTCAAATTTTAGAGTCCGAAGCCCAAGATGAGGCAGTCGCGGACTCCGTCCCATGAGGCCTGCTCTCGGCCTCGCAGCCTGCCTGTGGCTGCGTCCTCCCTCGCGAGGCGCAGGCGTGGGGGTAGCTCGTGGCTGCCAGTCCTTCTCTGGAGCGCTCTTCCCACGCACCGGGGGGTCTCGCGACCCGGTCCCCGCCCGGATGGGGTTTCAGTGCTGGGAGGCTGGGCGACGCGTCCGTGCGCGGCGTTCCCCTCGGGCCCCAGCGGCCGGTCCCGTGTACACAGCTGCGCGTCCTCCCTGCCCGACAGGGTTCTCGGGGGCGCTGACGACTCCGAGTGGCTGGTGAGAGACCCTACTGCGGCGTAGCGTGCTGGGCGGCTCCCGGCCCTCAGACCGAAGAGCAGAGCTGACCTTTGTTGGGGGTTCGTTCTGCCCCTTATCCTTGCTTGGCTCTTCACTCTTTGTCCCTGAAGCCATTCTTTGTGTGGTTTCTTTAGATTCTTATTCTTCCAGGTTTTTGAAATAAAGAGTTAAAGAATGCGTCCCGTAATCTTCAAAGAGGAAAATCCTGAAAAAGACCGGTGAGAGGCCTGCGTGGGTCCTTGGGGTTGGGGCACGTGTGGCCTGTGGGCTGGAGGGCGGCACTTGATGACGCGGGAGGAGGAAGCTGGGGGTGCTCCCAGGCTGGCTTGTCTGCTGGGTGCCTCCTCAGTGCCGCAGTGGGTAAACCAGTAAACGGGAAGAGGAGTGCTAGGAACACGTATCCATTATGATACTCAGTAGAGGACAGTGACAGAATTGTGTATAAAATTATAGGAAGCATGTCCAACGAGTGAAGTTCTGTGGTGGGAGAAATTCAGATGACTGGTTTAGTGATTTGTTAGATTGTTAGGTTGTTTAGTGACTTGTTAGATTTGTCAGACCCGTAATGCCTGCTTATAAATGTTGTTTGCCAATTTCCTTTTCTTTGAAAGAAGAAAAGGATGGCCAGAATTCAGCTTTATCCTAAAAAATTTTTAAAGAAAACTAGAAAGAGAACAACTTGTCTCTTAGTCTGTACTTAGTTTTTTTAAATTCCTTTCTTCTAATGATACTATAATTATCTCAAGACCTGGTTTTTTTTTTTTACAATTTTACTAAGAATTACTAAAACTTAATTTTGTTTGTATCGTATTTATGTTGTGATTGCTTATGCTTAATTTTTTAAACTAAACATTCATCCCCTAAGACAACTGAAGATATCTCTTAACTCTTGAAATGAAAACCCAAGTTTTAAAATAAGCCTGTTGCTTTGGTCTAAATGTGTGCTTTCTCACTTTTCGGGGTGGATTGTGCGCGAGGGCAGGCTGCTGGAATTTGAGCTGGGTGCGCCATCAGCTGCCACTTGGTCTGAGAGAACAGCTGGCTCCCGCTCTGCCCGGCTGGGTGGGTGCCCTGAGCTCGCCACCTGTCCGGTGGTGCGGTGGTACAGGCGGCCTGTGAGACATGCCTGGGAAGAATCGACTCTGACGTTAACGGAAGGATTCTGGAATATTTCTTGGGACCTTAATCTTGGCTTCTTCACCCTCTGTGGAATTTAGATGTTGGTAGATTGAGAGCCTTCTTTCATTCCTAGGACAACTTGGTCAGCCTTCACTGAATTATGAAAGTTTTTCACATTTATTTTCTGTGTTTTTCCAGCAGACTTATTAATGGAAGTGTCATTGTACTCTCAATTTACCAGTGCAGTTATGAGTCTTTGATGGACTAAAAAAAGACTTCTTAGTTACTTCCTTTCTTTAGTTTTCATTCACCAGGTTAATTATTGTAAGTGAGCTAACGTAAATGAATAAACTTGTATGTAATCCAAGAGCCTTTGTGGCTCATCAAAGAACAGACAGAAGTTGTAGTAAGTAGTTCAAAAACAAGTCAAAGATACTAATTTACTTTGTTAATTATAGACAAAATACATACAAAAAAAGTATTGTAAAAGATAAGCACAAAAAAATAAGCAAATGTAAAACATTTTTCTCTAAGATTAGTTTTTCAGCGATCTCTTAAAACTTTAGTAAGAACTCTAGTATCTTGAAAAGTTTTTGGCTCTTTCATTTTAGCGTAATCTGTAATTTACAAATTTTTTTTCCTAAAACCTTACAACTTTTTTTTCCTTTCAAGTAGAGAAGCTTCTGTAAACCGGGTAGATGTAAAAGGGAGAATTTCTTCTAAGAAATACATACTAATACCCTCCCCCCATCTTTCTTTTCTAAAATTTTGAATTAGAGTCTAGAGAAAAGTCCCCCGGGCTAGACTCAAATATACAGTTCTCCAGCCTCACCCCATAACTGGGGTTACAGGTCGTATCACTGTTCCTAGCTTAATTTCGTCCTTTTGAAATTCCTCTGCGTTCCCCTGTGGAACAAATTGTTCTCTGCAGTGCTCTGGTTTTCTGCAGAGCTCTCCCAGTGTGCTTAGAGCTGACGGCAACGCCATCTTCCGTGATGCTGCAGCCTCTGTGTGCTCCCTTCTAAGCTTCGTGTGTTGGGACCTAACTCCAAGGTATTGATAGTAAGAGATGGGATCTTTGCGGAGTGACTAGTGTCTGAGGGGAGAGAGTATACATAAAAAAAGAGGGTCAAGAGAGCCTGTTAGCCCCAGCCGCCCTCTGCCACGTAAGACATTGGAGGCGTCATCTGTGGAGAAGGGGGCCTTGCCGGACATCAGGTCCTCTGGCACTTTGGTCCTGGACTTGCTGAGAGCAGTGTTTCAGTGTTGTTTATAAATGACCTAGCCTAAAGGGTTATTTTTTATTAGTAGTAATGGACTAAGGCACATAATTTATCAATATTTAATAGACGTATTTAATATGGTTTATACATCTGTCAGTTTTGTTGACATGTAATGACACAGTAAATGCACTGTGTTTAAGGACGGTGTACCTAGTACCAGTGGGCACACGCGCACTCCAGGTCAGGGGCGCACGCACTCCTCCTCTGCAGTTTGAGAGGCCGAGCCTGCTGCGGTGGGGCACCCTGCGATGCCGGGGCACCGGGGAGCGGAGGCAGCCTGGACCCTGCTTCGCACTTTACCAAAGGATTGGGATGTGGATCGGTGTGAGGGAAGGCCCTGGGCTCAGTGTGCAGTATTAGAAGAAAGAAAAACAAGCACATGAACAAAAACTTTGGAATATAGGAGGAACAGAGAAGTGACTCAAAACGTAGCCTGGAGTTCTTAGAACCTGTTAGGATAGAGCTGTGAGAGAACGGCAGGATGTCATGGCGCTGCGGAGGTCTCGAGGGAAGCTGAGCGGCGCTGGACTTGAGCGAGATGGTCTGAGGGTGCCCGCCTGGGGAGGGTGCTGCCAGCTGCTAAAGGCCCATGCTGCCTGTGGGGTAGGGGCATCATCGGGTTTATGAACAAAACTTAGTGAAAACTTCGGGAGGGGGGGTCTTGACTCTTGTTGTGTATGATAGGATAATCTTGATGGTTGGGCAAGTGGCACATTGAAAGAGGTGATTCTTGTTGTGGCGAGGAGCATAATGAGAATGGTTATTGGGAAGGGCACTGAAGTTTGACCCCAGTCTGGGCAACTTAGAGGACCCTGTCTGAAAGTACTGAAGACAATAAAGAATTGCGCCGTGGGCTGCGGCTCCGTGTGAAGGCCTGGGCTTCACCCTCTGCGCCTTGGGAGGCCGAGGCTGAAGGCTCCGTCTTTCCTTTGATGTTGCTCTTCTTAGTTCTTCCCTGCTACGGGGCGGGTTCTCCAGAGCCCCCAGGCTGTGCTGAGTCCCCCATCTGACAGTCGCCCTCCCTTCCGCTTCTGTAAGGTAGGACAAGGGAGGAGACGAGGAACCAGGCAAGAGGAAATATTTTTTTTAATTGATTTTTATTTTTTTTTTGAAACAGGATTTTGCAGTTCAGGCTGGCTCTGAGCTCAGTATGGAGCCCAGGCAAGCCTCCAACTCAACAGTCCTCCTGCCTCTGCCTCCCAAGTGCTGGGATGACAGGCTTAATTGAATGTAGGTTTAAAAAAAAATTGTAAAATGGAGTATTACTCAGCCACAAGGAATGATAGAGACATTTATGCTTAAAGGGATGTACCTTGAGGCCATACTCTTTTTTTTGTTTGTTTGTTTTTTGTTTTTTGAGACAGGGTGTCGCTTTGTAGTTCAGGCTGGCTCTGAGCTCACTGTGTAGTCCAGGCAAGCCTCGAACTCAGCAATCCTCCTGTCTCTGCCTTCCGAGTGCTGGGATGACAGGCTTGAGCCACCACACCCGCAACTGTGGTATGTGGTATTAATTGCTGGTGGGCGTGAGTCTCCACGCCCAACATTGTATGTGGTTACCGGGGATTGAACTCAGGACCTTGCGCTTGCGAGGCAGGTGCTGGAACCACTGAGCTAACCCTCCGGCCCAAGGCCATACTCTTAAGTGAAATAAATAGGACACAAGGGTGTAAATTCTGCATTGTATTTCTAGTATGAGAAACTGACAGTGTAAATGAGGTCTAGAATGTTTGATAGGTATTATGAAATAGGGAGAAAATGTTCGAAGGGAAAAGGAGTTAGGGGTAAGTAATGAAGGGAAAGAAAAAATTTGATAGTAAACAAAAAATGGAAACAAATCATATACATGTAGGTCAGGGAATGAAGAAAAATGATAAGATACCCCATGTACAGGTACAAATTCTCAATGTTGAATGTGATCATAATGTATGTATGAAATGTACGAAATTCACTAAAGAAAAAGAGTTACAGTATCTTTCTGTTCACAAGTGATTGAATATCTGAGTTACATAGATTCAACCTAAAAATATATTTACTCAGTCTCCTATTGAGATTTCTATCATCACTAGTTCAGTTTAACACTTTGTTTTACAGAAGACACTTTAAGTGATACCCACCACCTTTGTAATTTGTTGAATCAGTATCTATGTTAAAGAGCTCTTGATGCACGAGGACAAACTTTGTAGGTTTCCTTTAATCAGAAAGATACAAGGGTACACTTTCCCATTCATTACTAATTTCTCTCATTTGTCAAAAAGGATTTTCTCTCTATCCCCAATCAATAAGAAATTTACTTGTTTTTAAAAAATCCAAGTGCTGGCATTGTCCAGAAAAAATTAACAGGTTTATTTATAAATTGTTACAAGGTTAAACTGCTGAAACTTGTTCACAGAAACTTTTTTTTTTTTTTTTTTTTTTTTGCTTTTTGGAGACAGGGTCTCACTTTGTAGTTCAGGCTGGCCCTGAGCTCACTATGGTGCCCAGACAAGCCGCCGCGAACTCAGCAATCCTCCTGTCTCTGCCTCCCGAGTGCTGGGATTACAGGCGTGAGCCACCACGCCCAGCATTATATGTGGTAACCGGGGATCGAACTCAGGTCCTTGCGCTTGCAAGGCAGGTGCCGGAACCACTGAGCTAACCCTCCGGCCCCACAGAAACATTTTGACTTGCATTAATGCTTTGCATCCCCGCATTAATATTAAGAATTCACACAAATGAAAATGGAAAAACTGTCAATACTTGATTTCTGTCCCCTATTTCCCACTTGCAATCATGTAGTTAGGTACCTTTTTCGACCGCATTGCTTGGGGGGGGGGTCTAACATTCAGAACTACCAGTAACAGGAAAAAGAGAAAAAAAACTTTTTTGAGAATGAAATATTTCCCACCATAGTGGAGTCCTAGGCACGTTCTCCGCATGTGTGGCGTGCTAGCTGGATGGATCTATTGGCGTAGTTTTGACACGTTTGGCATGAAGCGCACCCAGGTTGTGTCTTCAAAACGCCAGCCAGATAGGCCTCGCTTGCCTCCTGCAGAGCACCACCAGTACCTGCGCGCTGGC
Organism: Thryonomys swinderianus; assembly: GCA_004025085.1. NCBI lineage: Eukaryota > Metazoa > Chordata > Mammalia > Rodentia > Thryonomyidae > Thryonomys > Thryonomys swinderianus. The sequence continues at coordinate 8,932 of PVIC010015203.1, forward strand.
AGTGCAGATCTGCTTTGAAGTCCTGAGTAATTTTTCGCACCAGACGCTGGAAAGGGAGTTGGGAACAGAAGTTCAGTGGACGTCTGATGACTAATTCCCGGAGTGCCAGTCCCAGCCCTGTAACGATGAGGTTTCTTCACCCCCCAGTAGAGGGCGCACTCTTACAAGCGGCTTTTATGGCCAGGCGTTTCCTGGGCGTTTTTCCACCGGTGGATTGATGGGCAGACTGCTTTGCGCAAGCCATGGTGCAGGGCCGCCTTACCCCTTCTCCGGCTGGTGCTCTGCGAGCTGGAGGCGGCGGCGGTGGCGGCGGCGGCGGCTGTGGCTGTGAACACAATTCAGGGATTATCTTCTTTTTACTTTTTTTTTACAAATTGAATTCTTTATTGGTACATTTTATATACAGCTCACAATCACACTCAACATTGGGGAATTTGTACCAGGGTATGACAGAGGTTAATTCTCATTTTTCCCATATCCCTACCCACCCACAACCCCACACCCCTTATATACATACTATTTTTTTCCTTTTCAAATCATATTCTTTCCCCTTATTATGTTCACCCATCACGTTTCCTTTGAATAGTTCCTGTTTTACAAAATCTATGATACATTCTAGAACTAATTTACATCTATAGGTTCTCATACCAGAGAAAAGACATAGTGATCTATTTATTTCACTTATTAGTGTGTTCTCAAGGTGTATTCATTTGCACTTAAACGAATGAAACCTGTCATTCTTTTCGGCAGAGTAATATTCCATTTTATTAAAAAACCCCACATCTTTATCCATTCTCCAGTCGATGGGCATCTGGGTTGTTTCCAAGATTGTGCTATCACAAACTGAGCTGCTGTGAACATGGGTGCACATATGTCTTTACAATATGAATCTTTTAATTCCTTTGGGTATATTCCTAGCAGGGGGATAGCAGGGTCCAATGGAACTTATCCTAGTTTTCTGAGGAATCTCCACCCTGATCACAATGGTTGTGTAAGTCTACAATCCCACCAACAGTAGAGAAGGGTTCCTTTAAGGATTCTCTTCTTTTAAGTTGAATTCCTGCTTAATATTTACCTTTTTCAGCTTTTGCAGGATCTTTTGTGTATTGCCCACTTAAAATTTTTTTTATTTTCTTTAGTTTTCTTGAGAGAGGGTCTTGCTTTGTATTTCAGGCTGACCCTGAATTCACTATGTAGCCCAGGCTACACTTGAACTCGCAGCTATCCTCCTGCCTCTGCGTATCTCCTGAGTGCTAAGATTACAGGCGTGAGCCTGAATTGCCCATTTTTGTAGTCCATTTTGATCTCTTGCTAAAAAGTTGAAAATTTGGTGGTTTTATCATGTATTCATTAAACCAATGGGAGTGAATTTTGAAGTTGAAATAAAAAAGGCCAAATAGTCACACAAGGATTCTTGGCTTCCACTGCCTAGCGTGAATCTTTGCTATAGTCATAGTAGAAGTTAAAACTAAGGCATTCAACATGAATACAGAGGGAAAAGTTTTAACTGGATGGGGAAAAAAAAGGAAGGCACAGATCTGACAAAGATCAAGCTGGTTCCTAGTGAAAGAAAATAAGAGTAAACAGGGGACAGAGGTTTAAAGAAAAGGATCAAGCACTGGCCCATTCACAAGAGAATGGAGAACAGTTTTATGGGGTGCTGTGAGGGACAGGGTTGATAATTACTGGATCACCTTCCTGGTTTTGTAGTTCTGCAGAAATCCTGTGGCTGAACAGGCAGTTTATTTGGTGAGATGATCGTCCTTATATGAGGCAGTTTCACTCATGTGAGGCTCCACTAAAATTTAAGGTGACCCTAGTATAGGATTAGATTTTTTTTTTTTTTTGGAGACAGGGTCTCACTGTGTAGTTCAGGCTGTCACTGAGCTCACTATGGAGCCCAGGCAAGCCTGGAACTCAGCAATCCTCCTGTCTCTGCCTCCCGAGTGCTGTGATGACAGGCGTGAGCCACCACGCCCGGCCCTGTGGTATGTGGTATTGATGGCTGGTGGGTGTGAGTCTCCACACCCAGCATCGTATGTGGTTACCGGGGATCGAACTCAGGACCTTGCGCTTGTGAGGCAGGCGCCGGAACCACTGAGTTAACCCTCTGGGCCGTAATTGCTTTTGATTTTTAAGTGATGTACTAATAGTTTGAAGTAGTGCAGACCTTAGACCATATGCAAAAGAGACTCCTGGGGTAACTCAGCCTTGGTGTTCAGCGGAGGCCAGTACCTGGCTGCGTGACTGCTTGGCCTTTGACCTGTATGTGGTTGTGTCAAGTCTCCTTCCTCCGCCTCCTTCCTCCGGACTGGGTCTTGGTTTCTGGGGAGACCTACAGCCTACAACTGCCAAGTACCATCTGCCCAGAAGACTAGTCTTTACTGCTTGGTTGAATAGTAAAAGAATTGATTACTTTTTTCTTTTTCTTTTTTTTAAATTTAAAAGCTTGATCTTTCTATTCATCTATTTAAAAATTAGACTGTAATACAGAACATTAATTACTTGGTTAAACATTGTTGTTGATACCGTGATATAGAGCACAACTAAGTATGTGGAACACTTCTGGCTTTATTTTCTAATATTCTTAGGGTCTTTTTGAGTAGTAGGCTATATTAGCTTTTTAAATTAAAAAACATTGTCTCAGGTTTTAACATGCGACTTCCACATACCTTTCATAGATTAACAAGCAGTGGAATTTCTTTACTGCAGATTTCCTCTCAAGCCCTCTGAAGAAATTATACTAGCCTGACTGTTCCCTGTTGTGTATAAGATGTTTAACCCTTATAGCCCGTACTTTAATGTCACACTAATGTTGACCAAGGCGTGGTTGTACCCATCTTGAAATCCTTTCTCTTAGGGGTGGCTGGCTGGCTTTCTTGTTTGTTCATTTGTTTGAGAGAAAGTCTCACTATGTAGTTCAGGGTGGCCTTAAATTCACTATTTAGTCCAGGCTAGCCTCAAACTCACAGGGCTCTTTCTCCCTCCCCTCCGTCTTCCAAATGCCAGTATTACAGGTATACACTGCTATATCTGAATAAGAGATACTTATTTAAAGTCAGAGTTGTTTAGTTCCAAATTCTGCCTTTTCCTACATAAAAATATCTGTTAGATTTTTGCAATATTTTTCTGAATAAAAGTTTTTTGCAGTATTTATCTGTTCATCATTAAAGATGAACAGAACTATAGTTTGGGAGAAAGAAAAGCAAGATTATATGTGTAGGTATTCTTTTCTAACTCAGAATTTGAGTATTAATATATAATTAAAAATAATTTCATAGGAGCAGCAAATGATCATATCTCACAATATCTGAATAAAAGGGAAATTTCTAATATTTGGTTTTTAAATATTATTATTTCATTGTTTTAAGATAACATTTGTGCCAGTTTCAAACATTTCTAAATGCAAGTCACTCAGCATATAGATCCTCTTCATTTAATAGTTTCTGGCATGTACTTTCCTGCCTGCCTGTTTATCCTCTTTTATCTTAAGTCTTCATTTTTCCTCCTCAGCTGTTTGTTCATTCTCCCTTACCTTGTTTCCGAGTTTATTTGGTTGAGTGACAGTGTTGTTGCTACTAGAAGATTTTGTTGATAAACATTTAGGATTTGCTTACTAGAAATTTAGTAAGCAAATTAGACCAGAGTAATGAGAAAACTTTAAGTGAATTAGAGTTAAATGACTAAGATTTAGTATAAAATCAAACTCTGAAAACCAGTATTTTTCATTTATTTAACATTCACTATAATCTTTTTTTTTTTGCTTTTTGGAGACGGGGTCTCGCGTTGTAGTTCAGGCTGGCCCTGAGCTCACTATGGTGCCCAGACAAGCGCCGCGAACTCAGCAATCCTCCTGCCTCTGCCTCCCGAGTGCTGGGATGACAGGCGTGAGCCACCACATCCGGCATTGTGGTACGTGGCGTTGATTGTTGGTGGGTGTGTCTCCGCGCCCAGCATTATATGTGGTTACCGGGGATTGATCTCAGGTCCTTGCCCTTGCGAGGCCAGCGCCGGAACCACTGAGCTAACCGTCTGGCCCACTATAATCTTTTTTATGGCACTACAAGATTAGCTGTTTTTATTTTGACTCTTTAAATCCATTAATCATATACAACTTAAGTTGAACTACATAGCAAGACCTGATCTCAAAAACAAACAAGATTCAGTAATAGTATGATAAAAGGAATGCCGGACGTGGTGACTCACGCCTGTAATCCCAGCACTCGGGAGGCAGAGACAGGAGGATTGCTGAGTTCACGGCGGCTTGCCTGGGCACCAGGGCCAGCCTGAACTACAAAAGCGAGACCCTGTCTCCAAAAAGCAAAAACAAACAAACGAACAAAAAAAAATAGTATGATAAAAGGGTTGGAGAAAAGAGAGAGGCTGCTGCCCCAGGGCAATGAAAGCGTTTGGAGATTCGTTATAGTGTAGTGTAGTGTAGTGTGAGATGGCCTTGCTGTGTAGTTCAGGTTGACTCTGAGCTCACTGTGTAGCCCAGGCAAGCCTCGAACTCAGAAGTCCTCCTGCCTCTGCCTCCGAGTGCTGGGATGACGGGCATGAGCCACCACGCTTGGCACTGTGACGTGTGGTGCCGGGGGATCAAACTCAGGACTTAGCACATGCAAGGCAGACACAGCCACTGAGCTAAATCCCCACCCCTAGTAGATTGTTTTAATGATACTATTTCATTGAGATCCCAGCAACTGACTTAGTACACTGCTTGAAGATGTCCTCGTTCAATTTAGAAATAGTAAATAATGCGTATGTGTGGCACTTTCCTAACCATTTAAGAACAGTTTGTCCTTAGGCTTAAAATCTCTCAGTGTGCCAGGAATGTAATTGATTCTTAGGATAATAAAATGATTTCTGAGTTTCTAGCCTTCCCCGTATGTCGGTACACTCATTTTAACGTCTTTTAAGAGAGCATGAAAAAGACGTTTCAGTGGTTGGTAGTTGTTGAGTATAGCAGTGTCCTTTTGAGGAATATTGTTGGTTACTTCTCAGTAGCTTCCAGCAAACGGTCTTTTCTACATGCAGGCCTTGACTCTTGGCTCCACTTTGCTGATGTCACCAGAAAAGCACAGCATCAAGCTACCTAGTTCAAGCCCTTTACAAAAGTACATACTTATTTTTGACTGATAGAGAATCACAGTGCAGGAAATTCCAAAAATCTCTTGGATGTCATATAATTTTTATTTAGCTGAAGGTGATTGATTAAAATAAATCACTGTCTTTTAGACTACAGCTAATAATTCTTTGATTGTTATTCCATGCTATAATTACTTTGTGCACACACTAGCAAAGTGGGTGAATAAAACACTGC
>PVIC010015203.1:14354-35638 GCA_004025085.1 Thryonomys swinderianus
CTGCAGGCTAGTGAGACCTTAAATCACGCTTAGCTGTCATCCTGTTGAGCATGTGTCAGTAACAGTTAAGGGATTGTTGATTGTGGATTCTGTACTCACTTCCCCAAACCTGCCTAAAATTTTGATATTGCCCTTGAAATTCATGTGCTTTTGATATTTCTGTGTTTTCGTACTGGGTCGTTCATTCCCATTGAGCAGACCGTAGCAGACCTACCTGGAATGTCAACTGTGCTAGAAGATTTTTCACCTAGTGAAACACTGCATAATGCATTATGAAATGCTCATGAGGTTTTACTATGAAATAAGACACTTCCAAGATTTTTTTCCTTTCTGTCAATTTTTCAGGGCTCCTAGACTTCTTTAGATGTATGTGGGTAGAAGGCCTAGGATGTGCCATCTTTTGATAATCTTTCCTGGAATTCTCACTGTGTGGTAGTCGTCACATCTAGTCTGGTTATTAGAATTGAAGTATTAGACTTTATTTGATTCAGCAAATTTATGCAGAGGGTTTCCTGATACGTCGTGTTTAAGTCCTAACTTCCTAGTCTTAAAGAAGAACTACTGTATGTGTGGAGAAAAAGACGTGTGCTTCCCCAGCTGCAGAGGACAAAACTGCTTTTCAGGTCCAAATTTCACAATTTCTGAAGTAGTTTTGAACAGGAGCTGGTGGCTATTCTGGAACCATGAAAGTGCAAAATAAATACTCTTGGGAAATAGAGGGTTTGCTTGGCATAATAGAAAAACCAGAATTTCCTTGAGTGGTTGTATTTGAGCACAGGAACCATTGCTTTGTGAGTGATGTGGTGTCACTGAGTATCCAAAGTGCCTGATATTGTATTCACTTTTCCCTTATTCTGGTTAAAAAATAATGAAGAGCGATTTGCAGAGTCCATGTCCTTATTATGCTGTAATCATTATGGTAGCAGCTCTTTGAAACAGAGTTGGAGTTGTCTTTCGGTGGCATAGACCTGTGCTGGCCCACAGGCGTGTGGGGTGTGCATGCGGTTGTGCACGCGGTGCAGGTTCCCTGATTCACACATAACCACTGTGGCTCCACCGCCGCCCACAGTGACACCTGAGGAGGGCTGCGATGGAAGGCGCCCCGTGGAGAGCGCGCCCTGTGGGAGAGGGCGCCCCATGGGAGAGCGCGCCCCGTGGGAGGGCCGCGTGGGAGAGCGCGCCCCTGGGGAGAGGACCCCGTGGGAGAGCGCGCCCCGTGGGAGAGTGCGCCCTGTGGGAGAGGGCGCCCGAGGGAGAGAACCCCGTGGAGAGCGCGGCCGTGGGAGAGGGCGCCCCGTGGGAGAGGGCGCGGGGGAGAGGACCCCGTGGGAGAGCGCGCCCCGGGGGAGAGGGCGCCCCGGGGGAGAGGGTCCCCGTGGGAAAGCGCGCCCGGTGGGAGTTGGCCGCGTGGGAGAGGGTGCCCCGTGGGAGAGGGCCCCGTGGGAGAGGGCGCCCCATGGGAGAGCGCGCCCCATGGGAGAGGGCCCCGTGGGAGAGGGCGCCCCATGGGAGAGCGCGCCCCGTGGGAGAGGGCCCCGTGGGAGAGGGCGCCCCATGGGAGAGCGCGCCCCGTGGGAGAGGGCGCCCCATGGGAGAGGGCGCCCCATGGGAGAGCGCGCCCCGTGGGAGAGGGTCCCCGTGGGAAAGCGCGCCCGGTGGGAGAGTTGGCCGCGTGGGAGAGGGTGCCCCGTGGGAGAGGGCCCCGTGGGAGAGGGGGCCCCGTGGGAGAGGGCCCCGGGGGAGAGCGCGCCCCGTGGGAGAGGGGGCCCCGTGGGAGTGGACCCCGTGGGAGAGGGCGCCCGGTGGGAGAGGGCCCCATGGGAGAGCGCGCCGCGTGTGGGGGCCACGGTCTGCAGCTGGGGCAGCTGGAGCCCTCCCCGCCTTGGGCTGGCAGATGGCACGTCTGCCCCGGAGGTCAGAGGGTGGCTCGAGGCAGACGGCCGCTGAGGTCGCAGCTGGAGCTGTGTGTTAATTGTGTTCACTTGTAGTTCTGAGCTCCATTAACCACAGCGCTCCCATTCTGTGCGCAGAATGTGCAGACTCTTGAGATGCTTTCTCTTCAGGGCGTGTTGCTCACTACGGCTCCATGAGCCAGTGCTGTTATTATTCTGCTTTAGAAACCAGAAAACTGAAGTTTATAGAGGCTGCCACACAAGTAGGAAGTTGGTTCCATTGGAATTGAAATTCTTGTAGATTTACCCCCAGACTGTCTATGGGCTGAGATGAGCCGAAGTAACTTCTACTGGTGTGCTCAATTGTGTAAGACCTACTGAAACCTTGATTAAAACTTTTAAAATAAAGGAAAATCAAGATGTGTCATGTACTGTTCTGCTTGGGGATCTGTTTGCTTCCTTGTGGCTTCAGTTTGACGACACAGAATTTGACATGAGTGACTCCATTTTGGTTGCTCTGGTCTCTTGGGCTTGATGCGGGAGCTCAGCCCAAAGCAGCAGTGTCTCCTAGTCTTGTTAACAGGGGTGTGGGTAAAATGTGAGATGGACCCGTGAATTTTCTTTTGGTTTCTCATTTCTTTCATCTTACCTCTGCAAATCCTTTCTGCTGTAATTTTAACGTATACCCCAGATGCTTCCCTCTTCTGTTTTATAGTCTTGTCACTTGTGCAGCCTTTTTTTTTTTTTTTTTTGAGACAGAGTCTTGCTTTGTAGTTCAGGCTGGCCCTGAGCTCACTATGTAGCCCAGGCAAGCCTTGAACTCAGCAATCCTCCTGCCTCTGCCTCCCGAGTGCTGGGATGACAGGTGTGAGCCACCATGCCCAGCTGTGCATCCATTCTTAACTTCTACATACTTTCCAGAATCTCTTCTTGGCACAGTAGCTAGAGAGACATCTTTTAAAAATGTGAGACCTGGGCCAGAGGGTTAGCTCAGTGGTTCCGGCGCCTGCCTTGCAAGCGCAAGGTCCTGAGTTCGATCCCCGGTAACTACATGTAATGCTGGGCGTGGAGACACGCCCACCAACAATCAACACCGCATACCACAATGCCGGACGTGGTGGCTCACGCCTGTCATCCCAGTACTCAGGAGGCAGAGACAGGAGTATTGCTAAGTTCGTGGCAGCTTACCTGGGTACCATAGTGAGCTCAGGGCCAGCCTGAACTACAACGCGAGACCCTGTCTCAAAAAGCAAAAAAAAAAAAAAAATGGGAGTCCTGTTCTGCTTAAACCCACCAGTGACTTCCTAGTACACTTGAAAATAAAATACAGCTCTTTCCTGTGGCTCAGACAGTAACCCCCACCCCGAGCGTCTTGCTTGCTGAGAAATTAAGGAGTGCTAGGAGAGCCTCCCTGGAGAAGGGAGCAAGTAGTCCTGGCTTTGATTCTAGGAAGACTTAATAGAAGGATCAGTATTTGATCCAGGTCTTGAAGATTTTGCCTGATGAGTTATGTGCTAGGCAGACATGGAGAGTGCCTACTACATGCTAGGTCCTGTCCTGTTTGCGCTTTCTTTGCCAAGTAATCGCTGGGAAGAGTGCTGTTGAGAGAAAGTTGCTGTTTGTTACTTAGCTTTACTACAGCGTTGATACTATGCACAGGGAGGGTTGAGGATTTAGCTCAAGTGGTATTGCTCCTAATTTGGAAGCACAAGGTTCTAAATTGAATCCCTGGTACTGCAAAAAAAAAAAATTAAAAATTCACATATTAAAACAATAATATTCACAGGAATAACTGAACAGTCCTTAGTCTTACTTAAAAACCAAGAAGCATTTTATTCCCTGGTACCTATAACAGTAGAATTTGGCAATCATTCTGTGGTATTATATATACGTATGTGTGTGTGTATATATGTGTGTGTATATATATGTATGTATATATTGGCTATATTAAAAATATGTCATCTGGGGCCAGAGATTTAGCTCAGTGGTTCCGGCGCCTGCCTCGCAAGCAAAGGTCTTGAGTTCGATCCCCGGTAACCACATAGAATGCTGGGCGTGGAGACTCACGCCCACCAGCCATCAATACCACATACCACAGTGCCTGGCATGGTGGCTCATGCCTGTCATCCCAGCACTCGGGAGGCAGAGGCAGGAGGATTGCTGAGTTCGGGGCAAAAAAAAAAAAAATGTTATCTGAAAAAGCTACAAAATAACAATGTATTGGCATCGTTTGACTTTTTTAGATCATTTGTCTCTACTCATTTCGTGCCTTATTTTATTAAAAAATAGCAAAATTTACATTAAAAGATGAAGCACAATCCACTCACTATATATACCATGTACAGTGGGTCATAGAAATGCAGATGTTTTTTTTTTTTTTGTTTGTTTTTTGCTTTTTGAGACAGGGTCTCGCTTTGTAGTTCAGGCTGGCCCTGAGCTCTCTATGGTGCCCAGGCATCCGCCGCGAACTCAGCAATCCTCCTGTCTCTGCCTCCAAGAAATGCAGAGTTTTTGTTTGTTTTTTGAGACAGGGTCACACTTTGTAGTTCAGCTGGCTCTACGCTCACTGTGTACCCCAAGCTAGCGAGGAACTCAGAGCAATCCTCCTGCCTCTGCCTCCTGAGTGCTGGGATTACAGAGTGAGCCATCATGCCTGGCAATGCGATGTGTGGTGCTGATTGCTGGGATTACGGGTGTGAGCCACGCCACCTGGCATTGTGGTATGTGGTTACTGTCACTGGGAATCAAACTCAGGACCTTGTGCTTGCAAGGCAGATGCTGGAACCACTAAGCTAAATCCCCAATCCCAGATATAATATTTTTGGGTTTAGTTTTGCAGGTTGGGAAAATTTGGATACCAAGGGGTAGGCTGTTATTGATAATTAGGCAACAGTCAGAGCTATTCAGTTAAGCATGTATATTTCAGTATTTGGAATTTCTTCAGCAACCCACTGTATAGCAGTGGGGAGAGGAAGACTTCAGAGCACTGTATATCTTCAATTTTATATTTCCTATACTTTAAAAAAAATTTAAGCATGGAGTGACTTACTTTACAAAGTAGACCACTGCTTGTATTGTGACCTCTGGGAGAGACATTATTTCTTGAATCTTGGGAACAAAATGTTGGCCCAAAGTACTAATGTTTGAAAACTGGAAAGTACTCTTCTGAATTAATTTTTTTGTTTTGTTTTGTTTTTTGGTTTTTTGAGACAGGGTCTTGCTGTGTAGTTCAGGCTGGCTCTGAGCTCACTATGTAGCCCAGGCAAGCCTCGAACTCAGCAATCCTCCTGCCTCTGCCTCCCGAGTGCTGGGATGACAGGCGTGAGCCACCACACCCGGCACTTCTTCTGAATTAATTTAAAGGTTTATTTATTGAATCGTTAGTAATAGCTCATAGTAAATCTGTTAAATTATAACCTGTAACAGACACTTTGCTTTTGCTTCTTTCCTGTATCTTTGTAGTTACATAAAAGTTGTGACTTAGCAACTATTTCTGTTGTGAGTAATGAGATTTCAACTGCTACATTGACAAATGCCCACAAGTTAATATTTTAAAAATAATTTTCACTGTAGTTATTGGCCTATTTCTGGTCTCAGAAACATTTATCAAGAAATGTTAGGGCAGCATAAAAGTTTAGGGAATACTACTAGCTTTGCTACACAAATATTGTCACAAATTAGTTTTTGTAAATTTTCCATACTAGAAAGTTACAGGTAGTTGCAGCCTCCACTCTGAAGCACACGAGCTGTGCACAGGCTGCAGCTCCGCAGGCCTGGGGGGCGCAGCCCTCACACGGCGGAGGCCTGAGGCGGGCTGCCAGCTTGTTCCCAGGGTTTCCGGGCAGGACCTGGAGATGGAGACCTTTGAGACTGAACTTTCAGAGGGAGCGGTGCTTTCTGGGGAGTGTCTCCCCTGACTACTGCTCAAGCCTCAGTAAGGCATCAAGGCTTTTCTGTGTGGAGCCTGAGTTATAATAATTGGGAGCTCACTAGCATAAAAGTAGTATACCTTTTTCTGATATTCTCTTGTGGTATTTGATTCTTCAAAAACTAGAAGATGGCTGGGTGTAGTTGTACAGCCCTATGTGCCCAGAACTTCGGGAGGCTAAGGCAGAAGGGTTGAAAACTGGAGCTCAGCTGGGCAGTTTAACACTTAGCAAGGCCCACCTTCTAAATAAAAAGTGTGTGTGTCCGGGGGAGGCTGAGTATGTTTCTAGTGTAAAGACCCCGTGTCTAGTCCTTAGTACCACAAAAATTAAAAAATAAATACAGGATTGGGCTGGAGATTTAGCTCAGTGGTTCCGGCGCCTGCCTCGCAAGCGCAAGGTCTTGACTTCGATCCCGGTAACCACATAGAATGCTGGGCATAGAGACTCACGCCCACCACCAATCAATACCACATACTACATACCACAGTGCCGGGTGTGGTGGCTCACACCTGTCATCCCAGCACTCGGGAGGCAGAGGCAGGAGGATTGCTGAGTTCGCGGCGGCTTGCCTGGGCTACGTAGTGAGCTCAGGGCCAGCCTGAACTACAAAGCGAGACCCTGTCTCAATAAATAAATAAGTAAGTAAGTAAATAAAGGATTGAATAAGGTAAAATTTAAGTATTTTTTTATTCAGGAGTATTATAGAATATTTGAAAGGTGAGATTACTGCTGAATATGAAATTGACTTATTTTTACATTTATTTATTTGTGTATCTTTTTCTTTTTTTTTTTTTTGAGATAGGTTCTCACTTTGTAGTTGAGGCCGGCACTGAGCTCACTATGTAGCCCAAGCAAACCTCAGACTCACAGCAATCCTCCTGCCTCTGCCTCCCAAGTGCTGAGATTACAATGTGAGCCACCATGCCTGGCATTGTGGTATGTGGTTACCAGGATCGAACTTGGAGTCTTACGCTTTTGCAAGGCCGATGACGGAACCACTGAGCTAAATCCCTGGCCCATTATTTGTGTATCTTAGTCTGACTTGTAAGCAAATAACTAAAATTAACGCAGCTAAGACTTAAAAGACTATTATATACTTGATCTTTCCCTCTTTAACATTTCTTTGTGGAGGTTAGATTTTTAAATCTAGCGGGATTCTTAGAAATCATCTCACTTTTACTTCTATACTTTTAGGAGTGTTGTAGCATAGGTTGGAACTTGCTTGGGAAATGGAGATTTACTCCTTCAGCCATCTGTGGATTATGAGTGGCAGCTCAAAGTTTCAGGTCCAGGGCATGTATCTGAGTTTGTTAGGGTATAAAGTAAGCCCAAAGATAAATGTCATGGTGACCACAGACAGGTCACCAGTATAAATAAGCATGTACAAGTTAAAAAAATGACAGTTGGCTGGTGATTTAGCTTGGTGGTCCCTGTGCCTGCCTCACAAGCGTAAGGTCCCATTTTGATCCCTGTTAGCACCTGTCACAGTACTGGCTGTGGTGGCTCACACCAGTAATCCCAGCACTCGGGAGGCTGACGGAGGAGGATTGCTGTGAATCTGAAGTTTGCTGGGGCTACACAGTGAGCTCAGTGCCAGCCTGAACTACAAAACGAGATCCTGTCTCAAAAAAAAAGTGACAATTGATTTGTACTTAAGAGTTGTATTTGGCTAATGAAAGAATCAGCCACTTGGGGCCGGAGGGTTAGCTCAGTGGTTCCAGCGCCTGCCTTGCAAGCGCAAGGGCCTGAGTTCAATCCCCGGTAACCACATATAATGCTGGGCGTGGTGGCTCGCGCCTGTAATCCCAGCACTCGGGAGGCAGAGACAGGAGGATTGCTGAGTTCGCGGCGGCTTGCCTAGGCACCATAATGAGCTCAGGGCCAGCCTGAACTACAAAGCGAGACCCTGTCTCCAAAAAGCAAAAAAAAAAAAAAAAAAAAAAAAAGAATCAGCCACTTACATTTAGAAGAAAATGGCTCTTGTGTGGCTTCTGTAGCTATTTCTGCAAACCCTGGTTTCCATCTGCCCCTTACTCCTCTTCCTGTCTCCAGGCTTTGCTTCAGGTTAAGCTTCCGTCCTGCTCACTGTTTGCAGCACCCAGTATAACACTAATTGTTGCTTACTCTGTTCAGCTGACACTGGCTTATATGCCTGTGTAGGGCACCTGGCTTGTTTTAAATATCTTAACTCTCAACGTCGGTTTTTTTTTTTGCAGTGAACAGAGTATCTGTCAGGCGAGAGCTGCTGTAATGGTTTACGATGATGCCAACAAGAAGTGGGTGCCAGCTGGTGGCTCTACAGGCTTCAGCAGAGTCCACATCTATCACCACACAGGCAACAACACGTTCAGAGTGGTGGGCAGGAAGATCCAGGACCACCAGGTGAGGGCTGGCCGGCGGCTGCTGGAAAGGGCTCTCAGTCATGGAAAGACTGGTGCAGTCAGCGAAGTGAAGCCCGGCTTCAGTGTTACGTTGGGGAAAGTAATCTTTCTGGGAAATAACTGAATATGTTCTCCTCTGCCCTTTTGATACTTTTTATGAAGTCTGAATTTAAAACAAAGATTTAGAACTAATCGTACAAAAAATGTAAATGTAGTTTTCTATAGGAGTCTTTGTTAGATCTTCTGATTTTTCAGTAAGCTAGGTTTTGCAATCTTAAGAAGGGATAGGGGGGAGGAAGAGAAAGAAGGGGAATTAATATACCTTGAGACTAGTGTTTCTGAAATAAATCAGACATGAGCTTAAATATCACATAGTTTCCTTTATATGAGAAACTCAAATAATGAGCAAAATAAAAGATAGATAATAGGTAGGGAGATACTCTTTTTTCAAATGGGAAGGGGCTGAAAAAAAAATTAAGGTATGGGGGCACCACTGCCTGCCTTGCAAATGTAAGGTTGTGTGTTCGATCCCTGGCACTACACACACAAAAAATAACTGAGATGTGTCATGTATATGTACCAGCTCCACAAAAATATGAACTAATTTGAAAAAGCTGAAAAAAGAAAAAATGATCAAGATACCATAATCAGTTCCCCAAGATGAATGTAATGATTATGTATCACAAGCATATGCTAGTAATAAAAATAAAAAGATAAAAAGTATGGGCCGGAGGATTGGCTCAGTGGTTCCGGCGCCTGCCTTGCAAGCGCAAGGTCCTGAGTTCAATCCCGGAAACCACATAGAGTGCTGGGCGTGGAGACCCACGCTCACCAGCAATCAATACCACATACCACATACCACAGTGCCGGGCGTGGTGGCTCACACCTGTCATCCCAGCACTCGGGAGGCAGAGACAGGAGGATTGCTGAGTTCGAGGCTTGCCTGGACTACATAGTGAGCACAGAGCCAGCCTGAAATACAAAGTGAGAACCTGTCTCAAAAAAAAAAAGGTAAAAAGTAAATTTGAAAAAACGTTAAATACCATTCATAGAGCAGATAGTACGTTGGTATAGTTGATTTCTTGTTGACTAGAAGATCAGAAGCAATAGACAAAGGAAGCGATCCCTAAGGTTTTGCTGGTGTTCACTGTACACTGACAGCAGCAAGAACTTCTCTGAGTTGTAGACAGATCCACGGCCCATGTCCACCCTGACCCTCAGGCGCTGCAGGGTCCATCTGCCCAGCCACATGTGGTGGGGCCTAGCGATCTGCTTCTCTTCAACAGCTTGGATGGGCACTAAACAAGTGTGTTCATCTTGCATGAGGAGCAGAACAATTTCAGCATCACTTGATTTCCAACATCACTGGAAAATACTCTTTTAAAGTATTTTTAAGTCTACAACTCATCCAAGTTCTTTCAGATTTACTTTTATCATGCTTTGTGGATGTCCCCTAAGTACAGTTCTGTTGCACGGACTGTTCCTAAAGACAGATGTGTTCGTTAAGTCTGACAAAGTGAATCTTTATGTAACTTGGACAGCAATACACGATGTAAAGCACAGAAGTACCAAACACACCAGAATGCAGCGGCCCCTGCTTGCACCGCACTGCTGCGGGCGCTGTCACCGCGCAGGGAGCCCCGAGAGCCGCACCATGCCAGTGTCCAGCAGACAGGTGAGCTGTGCCGGCGCTGCTGCCGCAGAGTCCACTCGGACCTGGGAAAGTTCACAGCTCTCCTGTTTGTGAGCTGGGAGCTCACTCCAGTTATCAGTAAGTGAAAACAAACCTTTCTCCCTTAGTTTTAAGGGTTATTTTCGGTGCTGTCGCTTTAAGGTTAGGTGAATGAAAGACTTGATTCCGGAAACTGAAGAATAGCCGCAGAAGCCCAGTACAGCGCTGCGAGGGTGAAAGGGCAGAAGAGAGCCGGTCCTGGGGCCGAGCGCCCGGGGCGGCCCCGCAGCCCTGAGCACGCCCGGCTGCCGCCTTTTAAAGCAGCTTCCGGGGGTGCCGTGACTCGGGGGGCCAGCCTGGCTTCACGAAGAATTCCCTGTCTTCCATCCAGGTTGTGATAAACTGCGCCATTCCCAAAGGGCTGAAGTACAATCAGGCGACACAGACTTTCCACCAGTGGCGAGACGCCAGGCAGGTGTACGGCCTCAACTTCGGCAGCAAGGAGGACGCCAACGTGTTCGCCAGCGCCATGACGCACGCCCTGGAGGTGCTGAGCTCGCAGGAAGCGGGTACGTGTCCGGCCTCCCGGGGCGGAGCCTGGGGGCTGCGTGCGCCCCAGACCAGTGCTGTCCGCGGTGGAAGCACAAATCTATTGGAAGTAATTCTTGAGTTTCTTTTCTTCCCTACCAAAGGCAGTGAGCTTCAGTTGTGGATTGTGTAGTCCAGGAAGATTCTCCCTGTAGCTTAGCCGATTGTCTTGCGGTCGTCCTATTTGAAGTGGCTCAGTGCGGCTCACCCTGCTGTAGGAACGCGACTGCCGCTGGACGAGGCGCAGCGGGAAGGAGTGAGAGAGCAGCGTGCCTGTAACAGTGTTTTTACTTTCATGAGGAAGCACATTGCTGAGGTACTGCTGCTGACCCCGTGAGCTTCCCAGTAGGACCAGGTCTCTTTCCTCATAGAAAAACATGGTTCTCAATGCTGGTCGGAAATTTGCAAAGTGCTCTTGGCTGTGTGAACCATGAATGGTGTCTCCTCTCATACCCAGTGTTTCTTAGGAAGATGTGTAGAAAGAATGCACTTCACCGAAGGATTTACAAACTGTGTGTGTGTGTATGTGTGACAGTGTGACAGAGATTAGCTCAGTTTTGTCTGGGTTTAAGAAATAGGAAAAGAAGTACACCAGTGTATGCTTATTTCTTTGAAGAGATAGTTTCTATAGTTAGAAAATAAATACATATGGTTACCCTTGTCTGTGTTGTATATTTAATAATGGTTTTTAATGATTAAAACATACATGAACAAAACTTATACATTTTAATAGGAAAGAATTATCAGGAAAATTTGGTAATTTCTTGAATATATAAATTTCAAAGTCTATGATAAATACATGAAATTATATTTATGTCTTTTCTTTAAAAAAGATCGAGGGGTGGGGACTAGCTCAATGGAAGTATTTGTCTAGCATGTACAAGACCCTAGATTAAATCCCAGCACCGCAGACAAACCAGTGTATAAATAAATGGATTGAAGCATCTAGCTAATTTATCATTCTGTCGTAAAGGTGACTTTTAGAGCAAGGGACATTTTGAAATTTTGCAGAAACTTATGTTGGTGTACCTGTGCTTGTTTTATATTAACTCTTCTTTTGAGGAAATCAGTACCTATAAGTAACTTGGATCTTGTTTTCATACTTTACCCAGTTTGAGGAGATAAATGACATGAATTTATTCTGTTTTGTGCCTTAAGTCCACAGAGCATCATCAGGTAGGAAAGTCCACATCATCTCCTGCGTGGGCTCCCTCTTGACAGGGCTCTGTACTTTCATTATGGGCATCAGGACCTTCCTAACATTCTCTCCTGGGTGTAGGATTGCTTTCATTAACCCAGAGAGCAAGTGAGAGTCATAGTTGTAATATATTATTAATTCAGTTTCATAGTTTGGAGGGTTTATATACATCAGTATTTATCTTCTCTATGTTTGGAACAAACTGAGCTTTCTGAATTGTATCCAGTGATATGAAGAAGTAAATATTATTTAATATAGTCCAGGTTATTGTTTATCTTATGTTTTACCAAATAAAAGGATTGTTTTTGTCTCTGAGTACTCATATAACTTACTTGCAAACTATAAATGCTAGTAATGTTTTTTTCTTTCTCCTGATTCTTTACAATTGACACTTACTATGGAGAGACTCGATTCTATTTTGTAAAGTAATAAGCATTGAAACAATAATGTTCCACCTTCTAGAAAGTTTGATGAGTGGAAAATTATGCACACTTTCACTAGCTAAGCAGCATTTTTGTGCGAGAAAAAATTTTTTTGAGACAGGGTCCCGCTTTGTAGTTCGGGCTGGCCCTCAGCTCACTATGTAGCTCAGGCAAGCTTCGAACTCAGCAGTCCTCCTGTCTCTGCCTCCCGAGTGCTGGGATGACAGGCGTGAGCCACCACGCCCGGTGTGACAAAAAATTTTTAAGATACTTCTTAGGTGGCTTTGGTATTTCTGTGTCACAGCTTCAACAGTCATACTGTTAAAAGGGCTAGTGGAGGGAAGAGGAGGGTAGGAGAGGCTGGTCAGCGGTAGCTGTCCGTGTCTTGTGGACCAAGGCACTGGTAAATAAGGTTTAGATTTGTAGTTTCTTCATCAAAGAAAACAGAGCATTAAAATAGTTAATTTTATGAATATTGTAATTTATTTAGGAAGTGAAGTTTTTTTTTTTTTTTGCTTTTTTTTGGAGACAGGGTCTTGCTTTGTAGTTCAGGCTGGCCCTGAGCTCACTATGGTGCCCAGGCAAGCCGCCGCGAACTCAGCAATCCTCCCGTCTCTGCCTCCCGAGTGCTGGGATGACAGGCGTGAGCCACCATGCCCAGCATTATATGTGGTAACCGGGGATCAAACTCAGGTCCTTACACTTGTGAGGCAGGCGCCGGAACCACTGAGCTAACCCTCCGGCCCCGGAAGTGAAGATTTTTATATATTACTTTGTTAAACTCCAGTTTCTGATTTTTGTTGGAATTAATCTAAGTATAGAAGAATAGGAGGGGGGTGATAGTTGTTAAAACTTAGGAATGTCAGGGCCGGAGATTTAGCTCAGTGATTCCAGCGCCTGCCTCACAAGCACAAGGTCCTGAGTTTGATCCCCGGTAACCACATACAATGATGGGCATGGAGACTCACGCCCACCAGCCATCAATACCGCATACCACAGTGCTGGGCGTGGTGGCGCACACCTGTCATCCCAGCACTCGGGAGGCAGAGGCAGGAGGATTGCTGAATTCAAGGCTTGCCTGGGCTCCGTAGTGAGCTGAGGGCCAGCCTGAACTACACAGCGAGACCCTGTCTCAAAAACAAAAAAAAAAACCAATTAGGAATGTCCTTGGGAAGGGACATCATTTCCAGTGCAGATTCCCAACCCCCCAGCCTGACTCAGTCGACCCCTCCCGTTCATTGAAGCCAGCAGACCTGATGGCGTCCGAGTGACCCTGTGTCTGCCTGCCCAGGCTGCTTGCTCTGGGTTCACAGCCCCCTGCTGAGCTGTCTGCTATTTTTTTTTTTTCCAAAGCCAAGGTGAGGAAGCTTAACTTAAACGTATGTCTCTTCTCTAAACAAACAGTAGCTTGATAAAAGTCATTAGAACTGGAAGAACACACACATGAAAGAAACATGCCTAAGGCTGTGAGTCTTGCCTGTTTAATGTTGTACCACCATTTAAAACTATTTTTCCATCTTCATTATTGCTGTTTTATGTTTTTAGTTTAGGAAGTGTTCATGTCAGTATTAATCATTGTTATCATTGGTTAAATACTTTATAGTGATTTTCAGAATTTAAAAAATTATGGTCACCTCTGTTCAAAGAGTCTTTGTTTAAAAGGGCCCAAAACATCAACTTTTCTCTGGTTAATATGGGGTTGGGGCCGAGCCACTTAGGTGCCTACAGGGTGCTCCAGAACATAATGTAAAAATTACTAAGCCATCTTTTTGCTAAAACCGGTGATTCTACAACCCCCACCCCCACCTCATCCTCTAAATTCTTAATTAAGGAAAAACACCTTTCTTTGGGGCTAGTCATTTTGACCTTTGCAAGATGTTGTGTGAATGTGTAATATTTCTATTTTTTAATGAAAAGGATGGGCGGTAGGAATGTTTTCTTTTGTTTTTAATGTGGTGTGCAATTATCTAATACGCTGGAAAGGACAGGAGGTGCTAAATACAGTGAGTTATATTTGAGATTCCAAAAAAAGTTTTACATGTTCTGACCTTTTTGAGAAAGAGCCAAATTAATGGCCTTCCTACAGGATATTACTCCATTCCTCCAAAAGAAATTGACTTAATTTTAAACAAGACAGGCATTTTTGATTTCTGTATTTACCAAGTACACTTTCAAAGTTGTGTAGATTATTGTTAAAACTGCATTGTCAGTCCTTATGGTGATTAGTGGGGGTATTTGCACAGTCTTTGAAAGGTTTAAATCATTTGAAAATAGAAATAATTCTTGAAATCTACTATTTAAGAAAGAAAGTGATACACATAGCCAGTGAGAGCGTTTTTCTGCTTCTGTTCTGTCAGCCAAGATTAAATGAGGTTTTCCTAGAAGAAAAACCTCAAAATATTACACTATGAACTAAAAGACTGCTTTTGTTATTTTTTTGTCTACTGGGGATGAGAATGTAGTCCAGATAGTCTTCTTATGATTGAAATTTTTATCAGATTTTTGAAATAAGTATTGAAATTTCATTTTCTTTTTTCTTAATGGTAATTTGACCCAGCATACTTTCCAATGTGAACTTCTATGTGAGTTTTATTCTCAGTATTATTCAATCTCTCTCTGATTAGTTTGGAATTAATTGAATTTGTAAAACTTCAGAAAGTTTCTAGAGGGATGGGGATTTAGATCCGGAGCCCTGAGCCTGCCTTGCAAGCACAAGGTCCTGAGTTTGATCCCCAGTACAGGAGGGCACGGGGGGAGGGGCCCTAGACCTGGTGTACTTTATGGCAGTCTTCTTTCTCAGTCTTCTAGATTGCTGGTATTAGAGGAGTAGTATGGAGCTTGCATCGCAGAAATACTGTTGTCAGGCAATATTTCCTAGGCACAGGAGGGGTGCGGAGGTGATGAAACCAGTCTCCTTCCAGGACTGCACAGTTGACTAGGGGCAGCGAGAAACAAGGCCAGAAAAACTTGGGTGCACTTTGTGGGTATGGTCTGAACGAAAGCATTTGAAATACCAGAGAAAATCGTAGGGTCAAGAAAAGCTTTGAATAGGGTGGCGATGTAGCTCAGTGGTACCGTACCTGCCTGGCAAGCACAAGGTCCTGAGTTTGATTCATGATACCAAAAAAAAGCTTTGAAGACAACATGACGTGGGAGCTGTGTTTTGAAGCCTGAGGAGGGCTTGTCAGTGACAGGCGTGGCAGTGGGAACAGATGGGAAGCAGCAGGCAGGCAGGACGTGAGGACGCGAAGAACCGAACTTCAGGCTGAAGGGGCTGGTGGCGCTGCTGCAGAGCGTCCCTCAGACCGTGGGTCGGGTGGAGTGCTGAGCTCCGTAGTTCGGGACAGCTGTGAGAATGGGCGCCCATAGAGTTAGAAGCGCAGCAGTTAGCTATGAAAATGTGGGCAAGAGATCCAAGGCCTGGACTGCTCAGGAGTGAGAGGAGAGGGGCAGGCCCAAGAAAAGATGCGCCCTCTGCCTGCTGAGACCTTCACCACCAAGCCTGCTCCTGTGCTGTGCTTCTCATTAAAGCAGTTCTGAGGCAGGAGCACTGGTCACTTTACTGCTTACCCGCTGTGTGCCTGGCCGCACAGTGGTGTGTGCTTCATTGCTGATGTCTGTAACAGTTTGCAGATGGTATTAGCCTTGTTCTGAAAACAGGTTTGGAGCTTCCAGAAGGTTCCTAGTCTGGCCTGAAGCCTGCAGCCAGACAATGGCATTGGTAGCATCTGCACTCAGATCTGACTTCAGAATCCAGTCTTTCAAGATGGAGACCAGGGTGCTGGTTTGGACTGCTGGTGAAGATGGTACCCTAAAGGAGTGGTGCAGAAGAGGAGGGTGGAATGCAGCCATAGGGCCGAAGATGCAGGTCTGTCTGAAGGCCCCGGGTTCAGCTCTGGTACCACAAAAACAAACAGAAATCTTATAAACTTGGGCCTGGAAAGGGTCCAGAGGGAATCTTGGATGTTGCTTTTGCTTTCACGGTTAGTTCTAAACCAGCACATCTTACTGAGAAGGAACTGTTCAGGCTCTTCTCATGTCCTGCTCGTCTCACACCTGCTGCTTCCATTCTCCCCGTTTATGGAGCCAGTGACTCGACAGGAGTGAGTCCGTTGTCAAACTTGGGAGAGGTTGGATGTACCCAGAGAGGAAAGCACAAAAAGAGTCAGGCCTTCACAAAGGAGATTTGAGACAGGGTCTCGCTCTGTAGTTCAGCCTGGCCCTGAGCAAGCCTCGAACCCAGCAATCCTCCTGTCTCTGCCTCCCGAGTGCTGGGATGACAGGCGTGAGCCACCACTCCTGCCACTGTGATATGTGGTATTGATGGCTGGTGGGTGTAAGTCTCCACGCCCAGCATTATATGTGGTTACCAGGGATCGAACTCAGGATCTTGCGCTTGCGAGGCAGGCGCCGGAACCACTGAGCTAACCCTCCAGCCCTTTGCTGGGTATTTTTACTGAAGTCCTGGTGGCTTGGGCAATATGGATATCTGGACCAGAGGGCTCAAGCGTTGCTGCCCTCTAGTGGCCATATGCCTTTGCTAACGCCATTCTCATGGCTGTAAAATGTGGTTCCTGGCGATGCTTTTGTCAGGGAGTCATGGAAAATTTTTAAAGGCCAGGACATTAACTTCTAACCTCTTTATCTGTATTCCCTGGTAAAGATATATCTAAAAGTTTTTGGGTTTCTTTTTTGACAGAAAACGGATTCATCCATTATTTGAATGTATCTGTATATAAATGGGAATTAAGCACGTGTCTTGTCCTTAAGGAACTTGTATGTTTTTGTTATTGTTATTGTTACTGGTTTTTTGAGAGTCTTGCCATGTAGTTCAAGTTGTCTTAAATTCACTGTGTAGCCCAGCCTTGCCTCAGACTGTGGTGATCCTTCTGCTTCAGCCTCCCAAATAGTGACATTATAGACATGCACCACTGTGCCTGGCTCAGGATCTTGTATTCTTTTTTTTTTTTTGCTTTTTGAGACAGGGTCTCGCTTTGTAGTTCAGGCTGGCCCTGAGCTCACTATGGTGCCCAGGCAAGCCGCCGCGAACTCAGCAATCCTCCTGTCTCTGCCTCCCGAGTGCTGGGATGACAGGCGCGAGCCACCACGTCTGGCATTCTGGTATGCGGTGTTGATTGTTGGTGGGCGTGTCTCCATGCCCAGCATTATATGTGGTTACCTGGAATCGAACTCAGGTCCTTGCACTTGCAAGGCTGGTGCCGGAACCACTGAGCTAACCCTCCGGCCTCAGGATCTTGTATTCTTAAAGAGGAGCTAAGATACAGTTATAACATAAGACAAAAAAAATTATATCTGATGACACCAAACATTGTTACGTGTGGAAGAAGGGATGAGCACTCAGGGACCGTGGTAAAATGACAAGGCTCTTCGAGCCAGAGCTTAAGACGATATGTGGGTGAGATAGGTTCAGGAAGAAAGGAGAACGTGTGCC
This sequence comes from Thryonomys swinderianus, assembly GCA_004025085.1. Classification (NCBI taxonomy): domain Eukaryota; kingdom Metazoa; phylum Chordata; class Mammalia; order Rodentia; family Thryonomyidae; genus Thryonomys; species Thryonomys swinderianus. The sequence continues at coordinate 31,889 of PVIC010015203.1, forward strand.
AGGCTGGGAGCTAGCCCACAACGCGAAAGTGTCTGTAGATCAGGGAGCGGTGTGGCCTGGTGGGAGACGTTCTGGAAAGACAGGCCTGACTGAGTCAGGTGTTTGAGATTCGGCACAAGTTCTCAAGCACACAGGGTGGTGGGAGCCAAGCTGAGCCTCAGGAAGTGGACTGTAGTGTGAAAAGGCTGAAGAGTACAAAGTGAGAAGAAGAATTCAAATAATGACACATTAGGTGAGTTCAGACAGGAGACTGGTATTCGTATGGGTTTTCCTTTATCCCTTTTGTCCCTGAAAAAGACTTGTGGCTCTCCTTTCTGCCTTGTCAGTTAAAGAGATCTCTGGGAACACATGTCTGTTTGAATGTTGTATGGTAACTAAAGTTATTTTGGTTATATAATGAAAACAAGTAGTTTGAGAGAAAGTAGGTGAAAAATGGAATGTGGTTCAGTAGTTTAAATTTAAGAGTCCAGGTTTAATTTTTTTAATCTAAATTCCTCACAGTATGGCGAGGAAATTCCACTAGTTTTTCTTAAATCAGTATTAAAGTAAAATTAGGGGAGCCAGTATGTTGAGAAATGGATGCACCTTGAGTCCATAGTCCTAGAAATAAATTGGACACACAAGTTTAAATGCCACTTTATTTCTCTGGTGTGAGAAACTGAAAGTGGAAGTAAGGACTAAAATGTATAATAGTTACTGGAAAACAGGAAGAAACGGGGAGAGGACAAGGGCAGACGCAGAAACAAAGCTTTTGTCTAGAGGGGGGGAGGGGTAGGAAAGAGACAGAGTACATCATGTACAATTGCAGATTTCTTACAAGTGTTACCATTTTGTATATCTAAAATGTACCAATACATGTTTCGCTTCCAAAAAAATCTATAATGCAGTAATCATTCAGCAGAGTTGCATAGGATAAGTGAGTGCTTCCTTTGGAGATATTGTGATTCTGTTCTGATTAAAGCAGTGATGAACTTAATACCCAAAAGCCACTGGAGTAGATCTGAGGTAATTTCCAGTATTTTGGGAAGCCAAATAAATCACACACATCATGTATTTCTGTCATGCCCACTAAGCTTATGAACCAAGCTGCTTCATCTAGGCTGAAAACTAATCAACCAGAAGTTCTTAATTAATTACTGCTAACATCTTAGGAAGTTTTCATTTTACAACTGTGCCAATACTATTAAGAAAAGTTTAAATAGTCACAGTACCTGGATTGGACATGAGTCTATATATCAGTTACTTGGGAGAGAACAAAGATGAATGACAAAAGCAGGTGCTTTAAACTGACTCACTCTAAGCCTAACATTCGGGGGCTGGGATACAATAATGAAGCAGCGTCTCCCCCGGGAGCCAGGGAGTCCCTGACTCAAACTTCACACCTCAGCGTCTGGGTTTTCAGCTTAATGTGGTTAGTTTTTCTCAGCCAGAGTCCCTCGAAAGAATTAAGCTCTAAGCAGTGTGGTGACCTGGGGGGGTGGTGTCTGATTTCTGCCAAGGAAATTGACATTAGTATTCTTTACTCATTGTGGACACGTTAGTGGTGCTGTATTCTCTACTAGGATTGTTTATCTTCTGTTTGTTTTCCTCAACTTCCGTTTTTGGCATCTGATTTTATAATCCCTTACTCACCTATAAGAAAGAACTACCTTGGGCTGGAGGGTTAGCTCAGTGGTTCCAGCGCCTGCCTCGCAAGCGCAAGGTCCTGAGTTCGATCCTGGTGACCACATACAGTGCTGGGCATGGAGACTCACGCCTGTCATCCCAACACTCGGGAGGCAGAGGCAGGAGGATTGCTGAGTTCGAGGCTTGCCTGGACCACATAGTGAGCTCAGAGCCAGCCTGAACTACGAAGCGAGACCCTGTCTCAAAAAACAAAACCAAAAAAAAAAAAAAAAAAAAAAGAATTACCTTAAATTCTTGGCTACAGCTGGGACCAAAGAATTACTCTGGGTCACTGTGGGCATTACTTAAATATTTTTCTCGTTCTTGGTAAGCAAGTTCTTAGAGTGTTGTGAATTAATCGTACAAAGAGAAAGGGAAAGGAAAAAGATACAATTGGTCTTGTATTGCTCAGGCAGGCCTGGCTTTGGACAAGCCCTGCATGGGTGTGTGTTTATGGCATTCCCTGGGATGCCTCTGGTTTCATTCCTGCTGGGACGCGGCCTGCTACAGAGGCTGCCCGGGCCTTGTCCACACCAGTGCCGTTTCTGGAAGAGCCTGGTCTGGGTCGGAGTACTCCAGGGATACGGGGTCATCTCAGTGTCGCTGCTTAACTTGATTAACTTGTTTATAGATAACTTCACTCTGCCTGTGTGAAACTCTGTTAGTTTTGACAACCACTCTGGCATGGCATTATCCAATTAACTAAATTCTGTTTTTTTCTTATTGCAATGTTATATGCTACTTACAAAAAAATTAAGCAGTGTAGGAAGACAACATTAAAAATAGAGCTAGTGGGCCGGAGAGTGAGTGGTGCCAGTGCCTGCCTTGCAAGCACAAGGTCCTGAGTTCGATCCCCAGTAATCACATGCAATGCTGGGCGTGGTGAGTCATGCCCACCAGCAATCAGTGCCACACACAACAATGTCACGCCTGTCATACCAGCACTCGGGAGGCAGAGGCAGGAGGATTGCTGAGTTTGAGGCTTGCCTGGGCTACAGAGTGAGCTCAGAGCCAGCCTGAACTACACAGCAAGACCCTGTCTCAAAAAAAAAAAAAAAAATAGAGCTAGTATGTAGCTCAGTGGTAGAACACTTGCTTAGTATACATAATCCACTGGGCTCAATCTAAATAAAAACAAAACAAAAATAACTAAAATTCCACTATCCAGAATAATCTGTCAGTTTTATTGTGTTCTATAATGGAAAAGGGCTTGACACCGAGTCTGTCTGAGGTCTGGGTTCTGAGGAGCTGAACACGTGTGTAGCCCGGCACTTCTGTTCTTTTCTGCAGCAAGTTAATCAAGCTTCACAGACATCTAGTGTATCTGTTTAACTTCAGTGGCTTTTGCACAGAGGACAGCCATCACTAGAATTTTACAGTATTTTCACTACACCAACAAGAAGCCTCACACTGGCTGACTGTGCCTTCTTTGCCCACCTCCAGGTGCTCCATGCTCCTGGCAGCTGGCAGCTTCCTCTGTCCCTGAAGATCTGCTTCTTCTAGACATTTCATTTTAAATGGGCTAATCCAACATGTGGTCTTTCGGTGACTGGTTTTTTCCACTTCCATAATGCTTTCAAGATAAATACATCTTGTAGCATTTATCACATATGACATTTTGAAAAGTAAATCTTATCAAAAGACATATGTTCACACAGCTAGCATATTTTGTCTTTTTGTGTTTTTTGTTTGTTTGCTTTATTTTTTGTTGGTTTATTTTGTGGTACCGGGGATCAAATTCAGGACCTTGTACTTATAAGGCAGGCGGTGATGCCACTGAACTAAATTTACTCTGTGCCCAGCTAGTGTATTTTGATAATTGGTTCATGTTTTAAAATTGAATGAATCTAAAAAAAATTGAATGAATCTATATATAATGAAGGTAATAACTAAAGTTAAAAAAAAAAAAAAGGTTAAAGTCAGATTTTAAAAACCTTCCAGAGATTCTTTGTTTTAAAAATTCAACATTTTGGGCCGGAGGGTTAGCTCAGTGGTTCCGGCGCCTGCCTTGCAAGCGCAAGGACCTGAGTTCGATCCTCGGTTACCACATATAATGCTGGGCGTGGTGGCTCACGCCTGTAATCC